>DWJK01000413.1:0-22677 GCA_018248815.1 Croniades pieria auraria
TATGTTGTTATCCAGTAAATTGGCATCCACTGATGCGTATGCCTTCCGCACCAGTTTCGCGATTTTCAAGACCCATTATTGGAGGCCTTTCCCGCTGCGCTGTACTCGGTCACGTAGCATGGCCCTGAACACATGTTCGAGGTGCTTTTCCCCGAATCTGGCTTCCAAAGCTTCAACCAAATCGTTGTAACTCGATAAGTTTCGAGATGCTTCCAATATCGCCAATGCCGTCCCACGGAGTGCCAGCGTAAGGGCCGTCAGTGACTGTCTTTCCGTCCACTAATTTTGGCGGCAGTCTCGAATTGGCGTCGGTACGCTGTCCATGAAGTCAATCAGTCGTAAAAGGGTACCTTAATTGACGGGCCATGAGGAACACTGGGCAGGCCTTCAGGCAGGCGATACCCTAACGTGTTTACCTTCTCCACTTTTATCTTCACGTAGACCATGGCGTCCTCCAGTTTTCCACCTCGCATCGCATGTCCTGGACCTCTTTGTCCAATCCGTCGAATCTTTTGTCCAAGGTTTTTACGTCTACCTAAACGAGGTCCACTTCCGCACGAATTTCGTCCTGTAGTGTAGAGATCCTCATTAGTTTATCGTCGACCTTTTGCCATTGTTGCCGTTGTTACCGTTGTTCTCCTTCGATGGGCTAGAATTGTTGTTCTTGTTTTTCCTCCATCCGCTTAATAGCATTTAAGAGCGCAGCAGTGTCCAAAGGTGAAGCTGTTCCCCTTGCACTGCCATTGCCATAGTTCCACTCGCCAAGTCCCCGAATCCGCTAGATGTTGTCGCCGTATTCCCTTCCGACGAGGATGCACTCTCCTTATGCTTCAGAGCGCGTGTTTTCACGCAGTCTTCCATAGGTACCATAGACATCGTTCACTCAATCCACCAATACCAATTCTGACACCTAAATGTTACGTATAGGTAGGTACCGTCCAGCCGCCAACCTAGGGAGGTTGGCGGCTGGAAACGATGCAATGTCCTGTATAGGGTAACGAACAAAACATGCTTTCAGAGTGCACAATCTGTTTATTTACTCTCTATTGTATCGTTGGTAGTCGCAGAAATCGCTTCCTTTTATCGCTTGTGAAACCTCTCTTAATCGCGTCCAAAACTGTTCTGTATCTCTCTGCAGTGCTCACACGGTTTATATACCGTTTAAGCGGCTTCAGGGGAATTCGGGAATATTCGACAATTTTCCAGAAAGCAAGCTCCGCCCACACGCCGGCAATGTTAATTTTGTGAATACCTCCGGACGTCAAGTGATAATCGACCTTAAGTTAAGCGTAAGGTCCAATCTCGCTTGTCATGCTAAATACTCTTATATATATACCTATACGCAATACATAACGAACAAAGAAGCTTCGAGATTCGTCTGTAACAATACTAATTATATACTTGATTGTACACCATATAGAATAAATATTAACAAATCAAACAGGTACGATTTGTTCTAGACAACCGGCTTTTTAGGAATTAAAGATAGATTATATAGTAGTTCTTAGCTCTTGCGACCTGTTAGTCGCTACCTAATAACGACACTGGATGACTATTTCAACGAACCAACTTCAGATGTTGGGTATCGTATTGTGGCTCTTACATCTTGGGAGCATGATCTAAAGACGATGTAAGGTGATGGCTGTAACGAACCTAAGAATTAATAAATGATGGAAAAAGCTCTGTCTAATTTGTGTATCAATCATAAATTAGTCATCCTGTTTTTGGGGAAAGCACAAATTATACCAGCCACTCTTAGGTTCATGATAGATGGCACCGCATTGAAAGGGTTATATATTATTGTAAGAAATATACGCTAAAACTTTGTATGAAACTTACTTCCTCCTTCATGCCAGGACATTTGGTGACGACAGATGAATGGCAGCGTTTATGGACCACACACGTGCACACTGTCAAATACAATATCACATTAGACAATTTATGAATTCTGTTTTCTACATTATAGTAAACAGTCACATTATCTTTATTAAGTACTAACTTTTGCCCGCGGTTTCGCTCGCGTGAAATTTGGTCTTCCACATGAAAGTTTGTGCAAACGGTTCGTGTGCAGCATTTTTATACTCATGATAACTTCGAAATTAAATGTTCATAATTAAATGATATCTACTCATCAATTAACCAATTTTAATGACGCAAAGACAAAAAAATATCTACTTGAAATTATCTCGATGATGAAATACTTTACTTTGATAAGGATTCATATTATCACATGAAAAAATGCATCTAAAGTATGTAGTGGTTATTTAATCATTTTTAAAATATAAAAACGCTTTTTATAGCTTAGCTGTTATAGATAAATATACTTCTTCGGGAACTTTTTTGTAGATCTTTTTTAGTCCTACAATTCATTAGTACATCGTATCGTCTTATCTTTAACCATTTAAGCAGCACACGCGAAAAAAAGAAATTTTTGGGACAATTTTTTACATTTTGGTTAACATAATCTGTTTTTTGCACGTGTCTAAGTATTTTAGAAATAATTCATAGTCTATTTTACTTTCTTATAATGCAGCTTTCTATTAGTGAAAAAATGGTTAAAATGGGTCCACTTGTTTTGGAACCTATTCGATACAAACAAACAAACAAACAAAAAATCTTTCCACGCTATAATATTAGTATAGAAGTATCTGCTCCCAACTATTCCTAATTCTAATGTTGAACTTATCTGTTATACCTTAGATTTAATATTTGAAAAGCATTTACATATTGGGTCAATATTTGATTTTATTTACACATCCGGGCCGAAACCAAAAATGGAAATGAAGTAATGAGAAGTGACCCTCACCTTGGCACTGGTAACCTTGTTTACCCAGCCCCCTGCAACAAACACATACTTATTTCATATTCTGTACCAATAATAGTCGCATACTTCTAAGATAATCTGCGGACTGAATACTAATGACGAATTACAATGCAGATTACGCGTCAGTCAGGAACTGTTCTTAAATAATTCATATATGGTAGGATTGATCCTTACGTTAAAAATTGCGTGGGACTAACGTGTATATTACTTATCGAATTGCGATAATAGTCATTTTCTTATTTATTTAACAACTTTGTACACAGTAAATATTGATAGACACAAAAAACATACTGAATTTTTTGTACTATGTCGCTCATTATACCTTAAAGTGAACAGAGTAATTCGTGTAGAAATATTTACGACTTTTAATTAGTTAATACATATTGTATTAATTAATATAATTAGCTGCTGTTTAATGACTTATTAAAAAGATTTAATCTATGATCGATCTGTCGATGACAACATATGCGAGTTACCGAAAAAATTTAATGAAATATACCATTACTTTTTTGACGTGTACATTTAAATTATGTTAAAGAAGTCATGGAAATATTGACTATGAGATAAGTTGATATCGAAAGAAGCTAAGGGTACTTTAACAACAATGGGTAATTTTATAATGTTAACTTTATGGAAACATTGTCACGACTAATGTGTATGAAAATTCACAAGAACTCCCGGCTCCTGCTTCCAGTAGTAAGTTGGAAATTGAGTCGCAATCGCAGTGTGCTGTCTAACTCACCATATGAACTCGCGGCAGTGACTGCAAAAGGTGGGCTGTCGCAGGAAAGTCGCCATAAACTTGTGTCCGTTGACCTGGTGCACGCGGCGACGCAAGGCTCCTCGTCGCCGAGCGAAGCCTGCCCCCTCCTTGAACTCGCGGCCCGCGCCGCCCGCTCGCGCGCGCCCGCCGCCGCTGGCGCTCGACCCGCCGCTCCCTGACACACAAATGACTCCTATTTACCTCTATACACTTACTTCAATCGAAATAGATTCATAACTGTAATGCAATATCCACGAATTTTCAGGTTTATAACCGGCCTGATAACAGAACAAGAAGTTCAGAAATCAGAACACTGAACTCAGAAAATACACAAGACCAGGTGTACATATAGTCATAGTCAATCAAATCATTACATGATAAACATCAAACATTGAATACAATTTTTATACTAGTAAACCAACAAACGAACAGGCAGCCATCCCAAGTGGCTATTGCCGTCCATAGACTGAATATACATATGTAACGACCCTACAGAGGGAAACACATATCCACAAATACTATGGTACTTAATATTGATTCTTATTCATACAACCGTCAGTTTCACTTTACAATTGCATTCATGTTTAATTACATTTAGCACATGACCAACATATTCATATGCCATCATATGATTACATTTGGATTGATAGATATGAATTTGCTACCTTTTTACTCTATACAAGCTTATCACGAACCATCTAATGTTCAATGTTAATTAAATCTAGAAAATTTTCAATTGTACTTGCTGGGACTACCTGGCCAGGACGAAAGTAAAACCAAATGTTACTGATAATTCATACTGTTTTATGTAACGAACATTGCCAAACATCAAGTATGGAAGTTCTTAAAAGTAATGTTTTTTATTTTGATTCATCATCATCATCAGCCTATCTCAATCCATTGCTGGACATAGACTTCCCCCAATGAGCGCCATCGTGATAATATTTTATTATTTTGATTATCTGCATTGAATCTATTTAGTCTGCTAATCCACATCCAGCTTGGCAGACTATGCCCTTCTCATTCTGAGAGGAAAGCCATGTACAAAAGTGGCACAAAAAAAGGTTTGATGGTGATAATGAAGGAATCTACTTCATTTATTTGAACCCATATTATGTATTTTTGTAAACAACCTCTTACATGTTTTATCCTGTCAGTTCAAAAATTCATAAATTATTAATGAACATTTTCATTATTTATCCAAAAAGTGCAACTTGCATGGACTTTCAGTTCAATTCAATGGTTAATATATTTCAAAGGTCCCACACACATAGACGGTACAATATATACAGAAGATACTAATAGTGAAATATATATGTACATATACATATGTTGTATTCTATACTGACCTTGAGAATTCCATTTCAGATCAATTTTCAAATGCAATTTCCCTTGAGGTTCGAGATCCACCTACAATACATGAAAGTAATTAAAATGGGTAAACTAATATTCACAACACACATATACCTAGTGGCAATTGTATAAAATAAAACAAATTAATAACTATATGAATGTTGAGTTCAATTCTGTAATTTCAACCAAAATTTTATTTAATATCTATAAATATAACCAAAAATATAACATCACAATTGTAATCCCCAAAAGGGTTGGCAGAGTAGTGTAATACACACCCATATTACACATTTGTGTCTATATCTTACATTTAATGATTTTGAGTTTTGGATAGTTACATTCTCAAAGCAAAGATAGATATGTTACATTCTAAAAGGTAACTGGCCACATGTTCATATGAACATATAAATAAACACATGTTCATATAAAACTGAAATTCATCAACCCCTACCATATCAGTTACACACCCTATATCAAGCCATGTTTAATGATAATTGATGATTATTATATTTACAAAACTGACAATAGCAATATGAATAAAATGTATGTATCAAATTACAGGCAATATTTCTCTATGTGATTAAATTAACTGTGAAATTTCACTATTCAGTTAATTTTCACTATCATCAATATTATATTTATAGTGTCACTCTTCATTTGTTACATACCATGTAATTTTAACACATCTCTATATTGTAATACATAACAAATTCATTAAATTAAAATATTACTGAACACATTCAATTGCTTTTGAAACAGAAATATAGTAAATCCTATTCTTTCCCTTTACAGGTAAGAAAACCAAAGGATAAAATTGTGAATAACATGTTTAATGACTCATTAATGTTACTCATTAAACGGGATACATGCACTGTACATAATTACCACCTCATCATCAAGGTGTTCATATTTTGGATTGGAACACAGTAGCAACTTCCAGTTATCCATCACACACAGAAATTACATGCTTTGTAAATATAATAAATTTAAAAAGTGTGTTAACTATTATCAACTGATTAAGTGTCAAATAGGCATTACACGTATATCACAACTGAATTATCTTTCATATTAATTACACACACTGAAATAGAAGCAGTGAATAGATATAATTATACCATAAACTGTTTATCTAATATAAGAGGCAATTTATCACAAAAACAAACATGACACTAATCTTTGATAACATCTTCCTGTTGATAAGTTATCTAAAGATTAAGCTGAATGTCTTAGCTGTCAGTTTAACTTTAAAATTGATGCAGTGCAGTGTAAGCCAATTTAAATCCGTGAATTTTACTCACCCAAAAATCTGTGGCTTCCTTGTCTCTATGTATCAGATCTTCGAAAGGAATTGTGCAGTTTGCAACAAAATCATCTGGAGGTATGGCAGCATCGTGGAAAACAGTGATACCCAAACTAGAAAAATAAATTGTTTGAGTTTAAAAGCGCAATTTGCAAATATCCCGTTCTATGTATCAGTTATACATACCTAGTAACATTGTGCACCTCATGTATAAAAGTTTCGTTCCACACGGGATCAAATGTTTTAGGCTTTGTGCTTGAACGGTCTAGATGGTGTTCGTCGGCGTCAATCGAAACGTACGGGTCTATCGGTTGATCATCTGCAAAGATATCGCGTATTTACAAATAATAGCAACACCCACTTTGGTAAACATATAATGACTTTTTTATGTGCAAAAATTGAAATTCATGCGACGCTTTGTTGCTTTGATAGCTAGTGCGATTATTTAAGCTGGGCATTCCTGGAGTGATTTATGTGCGCGGATAAGGCTCACCTGGCTTCCCGAAGGTCATGTTGTGCCTTTTCTGAAAGTCGGTCGGTCTGAGACCCGTCGCCTCACACACTTTCACGCGCACTGTTCCGCTGAACATGGTGCAGCCGACCAACAACCCCTATCACTAAGACCGCGCCGCCACACGATCACCTTCACGATATAAATTCACATGAATTCATTGAAGGTGCTTCATAATTGAAATAGAAATAGTGACTTGACAGCGACGAAATCGGCCATGGATGAATATTCTCTATATTCTCTATGATCAATAATGGCTCCTATTGGATTACGGAAAAAAACATGGAATTGTTTTTGAATGACATAGCTTCTAGGAATATCAATTTAGGGAATATTTTGGCAAAAATACAGATTGATGCATAAGTCTTGTTGTGTTTGCTTATTTTGTTATTTTTAAAACATTCATACGTTTCCTTATTACTATGAAATAAAGTATCCCAAAGTATGTATTTGTTGCAAAATTATACTTCGTCCTGCAATTAAAATAACAAGTACTAGATACTTATAATTCAGTAACAATGAAATCATAATCATATAAATATATAATATTACCTTTAACACTTCTGCCCACCTACATCCCAAATATTAAACTTATAATAAAGTCACCTAGTTCACATAGTTTCATTTGGTTAAACTTCAATTATGTGGCGTCAAAGTTTTTTTAATTATCAAAGTGCAATCTACATCATACCTCGGATTGTTTGATTTTTTTTCAAGGTTCATTGAAGTCTATTAAAACAGCTTTTTGTTAGTTTTCTTTAACCTTTATTTTACCGAAAATCGGAATGAATTATAATGTATACATACGACAGGTGACAAGTTGACAACTGACGCATTGAGTGCATAATTCTTTGAATTGGTCATTGGTGTTGTATCTTTTAGTTGATGTTTGTTACATCTGTGATAGATACCAATTATTTCAGTAATTAACGTTTAGCAATCTGCTAATTTGTACACATTACCTGGAGATTTAGTTTAAAATATTAACAAAATAACTAAGACATGTAAAAATACCAAATGGGTTTCCTAACCATTTTAAAGAAATTGCGGCAGAAGGAGAAAGAAATGAGAATACTTATGTTGTATCCTTTTTTAAAACTTCACGTTACAAATAATTTATTAAAGTTATTGTTCCGATATAAGTTTTACTGACTGCTTCGTTGGTCGAGTGATTGCAAGCATGACTGCCGATCGGGAGGCCCTGGGTTCAAATTCTGGGTAGGGTACTATTAGATTTTTCTAATTGAGGAATTCTAGTAGGGACTCGGAGAATGAACCTGTGCCCGGTGTATGGAAATAGGCTCACCACCTATTGCATGGGATGCAAATGTAACTGGAGAAACGTGTGAGTGTACTACGCTCTTCTGCCTACCCCTTCGTGGATTACAGGCCTGAAGTTATGTATATAAAAGTTTTTAAGTACATTTACTATTGATTCGTTGTTTTTTATAGATTACATTTTTTTAAGATCTGTGTAGGTGTGTTTTTAAACTTTTATTTATTCATATCTCTTCCAATGTTGAGTTCACTAGTAAAATGTGATATTTTGCTTACATTTGTAACTCAGAGGTCTAGACAACGCTGGTAAGACAACAATATTGAAGAGATTCAATGGAGAACCAATTGACACCATATCTCCAACACTGGGCTTTAATATTAAAACCTTGGAACACAAAGGTTATAAGCTCAATATTTGGGATGTAGGTGGGCAGAAGTCTTTAAGGTAATTATATATATTTATATGACTATATAATATTTATGTTCTACATTATGTAGTTGTTTTGTTGTTTTTGTTGTACTGTGTCTTTTCACCACTCTTCAACCCCTTAGTTCATGGGATATATATAATTGGTTAAATATCGACTGCCTCATTGGTCTAGTGGTTGCAAGCACGACTGCCGATTAGGAGGTCCTGAGTTTAAATCCTGGGTTGGATTTTTCTAATTTAGAATTTCTAGTCATGACTTGGAGTCTGAATGTGTGCCCAGTGCATGGCAATAGGCTCACCATCTATTCCATTGTGGGACTTAAACATAACTGGTAAAATGTGGGGGTGTACTACACTCCTCTGCCTACCCCTTCAGGTATTACAGGCTTGATGTTACATTTTTGGTTCAATGTCGCAGGACTACACTTCCCTGCCACCCTTTTGGGGAAATAAAGGTATGGTGTCATGCACTGTCTTATATTGGTTCAAATTTCTTTTTTAGTCAATCACCAGTTAGCAGGGAAACATTCCACAAAATAAAGTTGCAGTTATTAGCAAATTTAACAGTATTAGTAACTTGTAGACAAACACCCAATGATATTTATAGTAATTATAAGAGTGCCAAGGTTGGCAACACATTTATTGTCTGTATATTATTATAAACATATTTATATTGGAAAAGGTGAATAAGAAATTTTAATTAAACATATTGAATTATTGCATTTAGATTTGTGTAAGTAAATTACAAAACTAAATGGCATTCCAAGTCAATATTATAAATTCCAAGTTATTAAATCTATTAGTCTTTGTCACATTAAATTTGTGGAATCAATTTTGTTGAAGTCTTTATTGAGAGATTGCATTGTGGAAAATGGGTCAAGATATGTGCATTTCAGGTTTTAAATAAAATAAATGGATGATTGTATGACATTTTTTGATTTCTCATAATTTTGTTTAATGATTAGAGAATATACATCAAACTGCAAATCCTTACAGACAGGTAATCATATAATTATGTTCAATTGCCTTGTTGGTCGAGTGGTTGTAAGTATGACTGCTGATCAGGAGATCCTATGTTTAACTCCCACATTGGGTACTATTGGATTTTTTAAATTTAGAATTTGCAGTAGTAATGTTGAGTCTGTATCTGTGTTGGGAATATGGCAATAACCTCACCACCTGCTCTGTGAGATGTAAAAGTAACTGGTGAAATGTGGGACTGTATTACACTGCTCTGCCTATCACTTCGGGGATTACAGGAATGTTGTTGTTTTACGTTTCATGTTGAATTGCATAGATGTATTGCTAGATGTTGTTTCAGCAACTTGATGATTTAAAATGATTTATTTGGATTCCAGGTCATACTGGAAAAACTACTTTGAGAGCACAGATGGTGTTGCATGGGTAGTGGACAGTGCAGATGCGCGAAGACTGGCTGATTGTGCAAGGGAACTACACTCATTGCTAAGAGAGGAGAGACTCGCAGGCGCCACCCTGCTAGTTCTAGCAAATAAGTCTGATCTCCCAGGTGCTCTTACCTTACAGGAGATTCGAGAGGCTAGTTGATTTTATTATGTATTTACATATTTTCATGTTTGGCTAGGATTTAGAAATATTCTTGATTTTATAGTACAAAAAGTGATAAATTATGACATTTTCAAAAAATGTTTGTTAAGTAACTGTAAGGTCATATAATTTTTAACAACACAATTGAACCAATAAATGAATATCCGTTTAAATTAATTAACTTATATATTTAGCACTATATGATTTTTTTTGACACCGTACCCATGGTTTTCCAGGCACTTGATCTGGACAACATCAAGACGCACCATTGGCGTATCGTGCGCTGCTCCGCTGTGACTGGCGAGAATCTGCTGGACGGCATGGACTGGATGCTTGATGATATCGCTTCTCGGATATTTACGCTTGACTAATATTTTGTCTAATTACTTCCTAATAAATAGCTTGTTTAATATTTAGAAGACTAATGCTTTACAGATTCATAATTATTTTATTTGTGTTCCAGCGATTTACCATTTATTGTTCTTGTTTATTTAATAACCACGATATATTTATAACAAATAAAACAATATTATCAAAGACTATCTACATTATAGATAGAACTATTTCACACCGCAAATAATTGTGCCTAATTAATAGGAATAGACTCATCCCCATTCCATGGTGGGATTCAAACAACTGGTGCAACATCAAAGGTTACTACACTTCTCTGCTTATGTGGACGAGGATTACAGGCGTGATCTTAGTTCTTTTAAGAAAGTAATACAGTCAGTACTACGACATACTATACTTCGCACTTACGGCATGTTGGGTTCCTGAAATCTGATGTAAGTCAGAACACTGTAACTCGCGTATTGCTTGTAGCACCAAATGCAGGTGATACAATTTGGCTAGACCCTAGATGATAAAACCTTTTTAATTCTAAAATATGGTATGTGCTGACTATTTACCATAAAGTTGTCTGCCTGTTATCATGTTTTACTAGCAATACCACATAAAATTGTTAATATCATTGGTGTTATGACTAGCATTGTCCATTCTATTTAACATTCCTATCCAAATTAATTCTATCATTGATGTATATTTAATATATAATTAATAAGGTTTCTTATACAATAAAAGCTTTTTGATATTCTATAGTTTTATTTGATGTTGATTAGACAAATGTTTTAACACGCACAATTATACCAGTTCATCTATTTCAGTATACTATACAGCACATATCCTAAACTTGAGTCTGGTAAAAAAATAGTGTAGATATAAAATTCCTTCCATTAAATTACATGTTAATAACTAAATTTTTTCCCTAGACCAATTTATGAGCTACAACATCACAAAAAATAGATGTTTTCCAAATTATGATGAGTCAAAATCCTGACAGAATTCACTGAATAAAATATGTTTATTGTTTGAGTGTGTAAGTATGACTGGACATTACAATACTATATTTATTTTTGACATCTAATCTGGAATTTTATTAACTGTCTATGCATAACTCCCAAAAATGTGTGATGACTTGTAAAACATCTAATTGACTAAATTTGTTGAGGCTTGTTTTTTATTTAGACAAATAATAGAAAGTGCAACTCTTGAATATGACAAGTGTGTTACTGCCTTAATACTATGCCCACTGTAAGGAGGCAGCAGTTTTGCAGCAATGGTCCTGCTGTGAAAAATCCATACCACTATGGAGACTGATATACATGACACATTGGCTATTTGGAAAATATAAGATTTCATTGTCAAACCATAATTTAAAGTTGTCCACCCAGGCTCAAGTTTAAACGGGCTCTGTTAACTGTGTTCTTTATCAATTGCTAGGAATGATCTGAAGGCTCTGTGGGCTCTACGGTTGTTTCTGTGCAAGGCACAGTATCATTAATTGCACTTGTATCAGATGGCTTCTCTTCAGTCACTAAGTTCTGTGTCTCTGTAACTTTATTCTCCTGTTCTGAACTTGTATCCATTTTGCTTTCATCTGGTTCTGTAAGGAATAAATTAATTCGATTTAAAGCTACTTAAAACCATTAAAAATGTTGCTATTAAATGTTTCGTGAGTATTTATACACATGATTAAATATGTCTGGCTTAACTCACTTACGTTTTTCGGGATCGTGATATTTAATCATTGAAAATTTTATTTGTTTATATTTCTATTACAAACAAAAATATGTTTATGTAAAAAAACTAGGTGCTCAAAATGTTCTCATGTTGCAAAATTACCTGTCTCTTCAGCTTTTTTCTGAACTGTCTTCTCCTCATCATGCCTGTCATCTCCATCACTATCATCTTTGTCTTTCTCATCTACATCCATTGCAAATTTGTCTCTCTTGCGGGATCTATCATCCTCCTAGAATTGATAAAAAATGACTTATTTAACTATATGTAATAAATAGGCACTTGATGAGGACTGATGATGGAAAGGTATTTGAGAATATTGAATGTGAATTACTGGGGATTGAGTTGGTGTGCCTTAGGGAAGTTCCATCTCCATCCATGCTCGGCAATCCTCAACCTATATGCCCAGCATGGGGATTATGGGCAAACTCCTTTTAGAAGAGATCTATATCCAGAAGACCTATATCTGGACTTATACTGAGGATGATGATGAAAACACTGTCAGTAAAGTAATGAACACTAATGGTAGTAATTATGATGAAATTAAAATCTTGCATAATATATATATATATATATTTCATTATAATATATATATAATACTTACACATACCCATATAGAAATATGATAATTATGTTTAAAATTTCCACCACTAAATTCAGGTGGCAGCACACATGTAAAATGTTTCTTTCTTTTATAAATTTAATGTGTTACAGAGAACGAAACACTAAGTGTGCTAAAGACTAGATTGTAGAGATCAGGACAGCAAAAATCAGTACATGTATAAAACAGTTGTATGTCTGTTGATGTCATCACTGTCATAAAATTTATTCAAACATAATTATGCAAGCAAAACAGACATGTTTCTCCCAATATTTCATTTTTTGTAACCTTTCATTTTTTCTACAGTTAGCACTGTAGATTGATTTCTATTGACTATAATAATAATAATTTTGGTCCCTTTTATCATTTCACTGTTGGGATACAGGTTTCCTCTCAAAAAAACAAATCTTTTTTTAATAAATTCTGAGGTGTGCAGGTTTCCTCACGATATTTTCCCTCAATGTTACCAAGTGATATTTAAACTGAAAACGCTTTTTTAACGAGGTGCGGCATGTGACCGTGGATTTTAACCCAGAACCAACAGAGTGAGAGGCTGAATTCTTAACCACTATGCTATCACTGCTTATTGACTATCTATTATGTGAATAGCAAATGTCCATGTAAACAAATAGTACTATATTATATAGTACTAAATCTTAATATGGATAAAGTACTCCCGATATACAATGTAGAATATTAAATATTACCTTAACATCAACCTCCTTGTGGTTGTGATGTGACTTCTCTTCATCATCATGTGTGTTATCAGGGTCATTCTCCTTAGCACCAAATCCACGGGGTCTGAGACATCTTTGTTCTATTCGTTGGAGTTCCTCTTGAAGCTGTTCTCTTTTCCTTGTCATACATCCTGAAATATTATATAACATAGATATTATTCGAAATCATGCAATCTTTTTATGAGTTTATCCATTTATATCAATGAGTTAACTTGCAACAAAAACACGAGAAGAGAAAAATGCTTTAAAATTTGTTTGATTTAACATATGGTTGATTTCATGTTCAATTTTTATTTTATATTTTTCTAATGATTGCAAACACAACTTTTACGAGATTTCTATTTAAAATTTCTAATAGTAACTCCGTCTCAATTTGGGCCTAGTTTTTGGCAATACACTCAAAACCTATTCAATGGTGGGATATGATATAACATAATGGATGAATTATGGATGTGAATATTCTTCCAAGGAGATACTCGTACAGGCATGATGCTATGTTAACATATAAAGCAGATTAATAGATGCAGATCAATATATTTTTTAAATAGACTGAAAATCAACAGAGAGCAGTCCCAAATAGCCATATATGTTCTACCATCTACCATCAGATCTTATAAGTTAGAATAAGATCTACATATATGAAAAACTGTACCACTAAAGTTGTTGGTGGTATGGTACTCACTCTCTTGATACTTTCTACTGGAGTCCAACTTCTCTTGTGCTTTGTCTGACATCTTCTTTGGCAGCCAATAAATAAGAGGTTTGGCTTTACTGAGTATAAAATTCCCTAGGCTCTTCTGTGATTCCTGCCATTTCTCAAACTCCTGGACCCTACCCATCTTGGCTTCCAAGGCCTTAATAGTGGCTTTTTTGTGTTCCCTTTCAGCAAACAAGGTCTTCCTCTCTTTCTGTTCTCTCTCCTTTTCTAACCGTGCTTGCTCCTCAATTTTCCTTTCAACTTGAGCCTTTTTCTCTTCCTGCAAATCAATTTATAAATGTGTATTATATTAATACAGTAATATATGAGAAATATGTATCAAGTTTTATAAAACCTTAGTCTGAAGTACTATTTCTTCTTGCTTGAACTTCTGTAGTGTGCCTAACAATGAGCCAAATATTCTTCTATTACGCTTCCTAGCCTGTTCATCATCTCCCTGAGCTCGGAGTACTGCAGCACGGGTTGGAAGTTCACGACACACAGCTGACGGCACTCGTGCCTTTTTCATGCCAGGGCCATCTTCTTCTCCATCACTGTCATTAGCCCGTCCTGATAACCTACATTAGTAACGATAACTTTTTAGAATAAGTCATTACTACTATAAAGAACACAAATTTTTAAATTTAAATTAGCAGATAAGTAGACAAGCAACCTGTTGAAGAATGGTCCACATCATGTATAGACATTTAGTATATCATAAGAATCACTAATGAGGAGCCGCTTCTCGGTAATAATTTTCAAATACACACTTTCCTTAAAGAGTCCTATATCATTGAGCAAGGTGGAGTGACGATATACGCAAAGCGGCTGGCAGTGGTTGGTTACGAAGAGTTGATGATCAAGCTCAGTGATGTGCCATTGGAGAGGTCTATGTCCAGCAGTGGACGGAAGTAGACTGATGATAATGATGATGATGGTGATATCATTGAGCATTGCAGAACTCACAGTTTAAACGTAAACATTTAAACAATGGTGATATCATTGAGCATTGCAGAACTCACAGTTTAAACGTAAACATTTAAACAATGGTGATATTATTGAGCATTGCAAAACTCACAGTTTAATCTCTTAATTGAACAGATAGTGCTCAAGATTATTAATATATCATCTTTCTTTAAGTGATGTTTGATTGTTGTGTCATTTGATGATATTGGTATATAATCAGATAAAAATTATGTATAATTATGTCCGTTGCCGCCGTAGGAATGCTAAATTTAAAATAGTATGCTTGTAAGATACGTCTAAGCTCGCTACCAATTCCATAAACTTTGTGAAACAGTAATAAAACGACATCATTGTTAAATGACATCAATTTTACGGTTCTCAGTACACGTTATACATTAATTTATATGTGGAATGCAATGTCTACTTAACTCACCTGCTAAAAACCGTCTTCGTCTCATGTTTACGTTTGTTAAACAAATCGTCATTTTTGTAATTTCCACCCGCATCGGGGTAAGAGTTGCGGCCTTGGCGTGAACCTCCTCTCGCAAAGTCTCCTGGCGAATTAAACCTACAAGTACACCATTTCTATATTACACAATAATTAATTGAAAAACAATAAACTAGAAAAGTGTTCGCTAACCTATCGTTAGAAAATCGTCCTGTTGTTTGTACTATCTTTTTGATGTTTTCATCTATTTTATACAAACTACTTTTTTCATTTTCTAACTGAGCCCGTAGGGCACTAAAAGAGACTGCAATTTCCGTCCCCATAATATAAAGAACAGCGAAAATAAATACAATTAATGAGCATCAGCACTCTAACAAGTTTAGCTGTCTGTCTGTTCCGCTGAAACATCAGTGATATTGGTGTTACCATTTTATAACTGATTCATAATAATTTTTTGGTTCATATGTCAATCTATGTATGTGTCCATCTTTGTTACGTGTACTATTATATAATATATTATTAGTTTATTTTTATGCTTAAATCACTAAACATTAACCATCTGCTTTTTTTTCTAATATAGCCGAGACAAGACGTAAAACAAATCTTGCTTATTAAATAAACAAATTTAACAAGCAATCTTCCTGAAATTGATGAGTACGTTTTTATCAGAAAATAATTTTTTAAACAGTGGGACCTTAATATTTTACTACATAATTTTGTTTTACAGTAATGATCTTAGCGAAATGTGCATATTCCTATCTACCACTAGATGGGGCATCTATAGTATATTTTATAACTATTTGACACTAGATGGCGCACACAACTGGGAAAATAATATCAGTTTTATCAATTACAAACTTCCAGCCAATGTTAACTTATACGAAAACAATGTTTACATCACGTTACTACGTTTTACATTTTATAGTACACAAATTACTATGTGTGTAACCAATCCTCTATTTTAATAGCTTGATAAATTGTGTAGGTGCCAATAAATCATCTAGCGATGGTCCGGTGGGCGGTTTAATTTCACGCGAGCCCGACCGCAGCGCCCGCCGCCGTCAACGCTCGACGGTAGATTTAGCCAGCTCGATTCAATCATCGTGCTGACTGGTTACACTGACAGTCACTATCTGGTGATATATGATGCATAAGGAGAAAAAATTACGACAAACTTTAATTTAAATTTTAATCGAGAGATATTTACCTTCATTTTGACCGCATAATCATATATGCACGTATTAACTCTAAAATACTTTGCTCACGTTTTGATCATTGTCAAGCACATTTTTTTTTCAAGTTTCCTGGAACAAAGCTTGAAACCAAAGCATTAACAACGCTACCTAATAAAAGTTCTTAAAGAACTTTTTGCTCTAAAAATAACCTCTCATTACCAAGTCGCTACGTCGCTACTATCGTACTAACTAAAGATGTTTGTGTAAATAATAAATATTCTAAGGAATGTGGAAGGAACTTTATATATATCCCTATTATTATCTTTCTATAGCCGCTGGAGCCAGCGGCGGCCGCTCCTGGCGCGCAAGACAGCGTGACCGCGCCGTCAAATACAAAAATGCGTGATGAATACAAACAGAGGTACTGTTAAGTACATAAATGTTTTATTATTACATAAATAAAACGTTTAAAAAGACTGTAACATCATACCTGTAATAATCTAAGGGATTGGCAGAGGAGCGCAGTAAACTCCCACTTTTCACCAGTTCCGTTTTCGTCTTACCATGGAGCGTGGTAGGTGTATACACAGGACACAGATACAGACTCCTAGCCACTACTAGAAATTTCTACTAATACTACTTCAGAAACACTGAAACACGGTCTCGGAGTCTGGATCTGTGCCCGGTGTATGGCAATAGGCTCACCACCTATTCTTTGGGAAGTAAACGTAACTGATGAAACGTGTGAGTACACTACACTTTTCTGCCTACCTCTTCGGGGATTCCAGGCGTGATGTTACTTTTGAATACATCCATCGTCAATCGTAGCCTGCTTTTAACATTATGCAGTCAATGATAACCTAATAACGTTTTCGTTATATCATAATGACAAACATTTTTTATGTTCCAAGCCATTTAAGAACACAGATAAAACGCATCTTAAGGTTCACACGGCTCATAAACTGAAAACCGTTCTAGTTCTCATTTTAAATTTAATAAATTACAATATTATTTATATTCACAGACGGTGCTAAACTTACATTTCTATTTTTATTTTAAGTATCTGTCTTGTATGGTTTCGTATAGCATTTATGTGCACGAGTGTCTGTCGGCCATTTTTCATAGTACGCGTGAACGCTCGGCCGCCGTTCGGATTTAGCGGAGACAGCATTTCAGCTAATTGCTTTTTTCAGTCCCTCGTACTTCACGGGATGTTCTTCAGAATAAGGATGCACGCTTGATCGGGTTTACGTCCTACGACGAGTAGTTTTGTAGCAATATACCTTTGTGTTGTTCCAGTGGCAGTGCATGTTACGATTTAAAAAAAGTTTTGGCATATTTTAGTACTGGGATGTTTCTCACTAAAATATGTTTAAGAAAATTAATAATATCACAATTTTATTATCTGTAATCACCATTTACTTTATCAATTATAACGCATTTTCACACTTCGCCGATAGGAATGTTCACGACCCAGAAAAAATTAAATGCAGATTTTCAAATAAAAATATTTGCGAAGCATCTCCACGGTGTACCTTAAATAAATGAAAATGCTAGTAGAAGAATAGCAATATAACAGATTCACTAAGGTTTAACACGTCCGTTATAATTTTACTTGTTTCGCCAATTGGGCCGCAGCATTCATAATTTCACTTTGATTTGTCACTTGTCGCAAGCAGTAGTGGTTGCACACGTAACGATCTATCAATCCGTCGAGCGAGGATCAAAGCTGCGGCCACGCCACAGCCGTTTACAGCCGTTCCCGCCAAACAAGCGCCATTTTGCTTTGTTTGCGTGTCAGCCGCGATGTATCTGGCGGAACCGCGTCCCGAACGAGCCCTGCTAATAAAACGTTTAGTCTGATTAATGAACAGTCGTTTATAAAAAATAAATAAAAAATTCACGACTAACAACGCCTTACACATACCCGAATTACGAAAAATATGTTAAAATTATCGACTCTTTAAAATTATTTTTGTTATTATCTTAATACCAGATTCCTAACGGGACAGACAGAGAGCATCGAGTGCCAAATGTTTCTATCCATCCAAACCTGCCGTGTTTCTTGAACATTCAACACTATCTTCAATTTTCTCTTCTGTTTCCCAAACTGATTAAGTAATTGTACTGCACATATTACACCCGGAAGATATGACTGAGAATAGCTAAGCATTCAACTTTAATTTATTTGGTAATATAGTTCCGATGGGCCTGTATCAATTAATGCAGTAGTTCCTTGTATCCTTATGCACTTTTGTGAAATAGGTTTCTACAGTTTTTATTGATTTGTCTTGAATAATCATAATTGTAACCAGTGTCGCCGACATTTCCATTATAAAGCTTTAAGTACATTGGTTTTTTTCAGCTGCCTATTCACTATTTAGCGCAATATTTGGCAGCAATACTTGTATAAATGTGTAGATTATTTTAAGACTCTGGCAGAGGGTTTCGTTGCAGAAGTTCTTAAAAATTTTTTTTACTACAAAAAATTTCGACTTGAGTATATTTTAAGAGATTTTAAATATGACTTAGCAATGTAATTGGCAAAATTAAGAGATTTGATATCCTTTTTAAGTTCTACAGGTTATCCGAGCGTTACAAGAAACTGAACTGATGCGCATAGTGATACGAATTCAGTTTTGGTATTGGGTTAAAAACTGTGGTATTCTTGGTATGTTTTATGTTTTATTCTTGGTATGGTATGTTTTATTGTGATGCATATGTATTGTAGACAGTATAAGTAATAATAATTTAAAAATAAGATAATTGACCCATTTATCATTCCACTGTTGGAATATGGGTCTCCTCTCATATTGAGAGGATTAAGGCCATAGTCCGCCACGCTGGCCAAGTGCGGGTTGGCAGACTTCACATACCTTAGAACTTTTTTTAATAAATTCTAAGGTATAATTTTTATAAATAAATAAATAAATTTAAGAGTACCAACGAGGTCTGCAAGGCAGACACACGTCTGCCTACACATTCCTCGTAGTTCAACAAAATACAGGCAAAACTCATTTATGATTAGATCAGCAACTTACGTGAACCAACTGGACGACTTTCCCGAACTTGACTTATTTAACTCTTTTCCAAAAATGTTTAAAACCAAAATGACAGAAAAATGGTTTGAAACAACTTGATATCTAAATTTATTGTAAGCTAACAGCATGCAGTTTCGCTATGCGAAAACATGTAATTAGTGTATAAGATTTTTAGTATGTAAGTAAAATAGTTACAATCACTGTATGTTTTCCTAAGAAAAATAAAATAAAATAAAATAACTATACCCAACTAAGTTCTTACTAGGTGCATTGAGATTTAACTCCTTAGAAATTAGGAGAGGACATAGCCAGATGACCGTAGCATGCAAGGTCTTTCGCGGTAGGATTGACGCTGTAGACCTTAGTGACGGGCTGCGTCAGTTTTTCGTCCCGGACAACTACCGGCGGGGCCCCAAGCATGAGCTGTTTGCTGCGCCGCCGGCGCGTACAGTCGCCCGTGCCCACTCGGCCCTACCTCGTGTGCTCTCTGCACTAAACGCATTTCTGGACCAAAATCCAGAATGTGATTTGTTTGCAGATGAATGGACGGATATATTCTTTAAATGTCAGATGTTCTGCGAGCGTGAAGTATGACTGAGTTTGCCTTAATTAACGTAATTGGTGTTCATCAGTGTTAATTAAGTTTGTCGTAAATAAATAAATAAATAAGTGACTGGGCCAAATGGAGCCATTTCATGTCAATTAGGTTTCGATAGTGCTTTACTGAAATAGCCACTCACTACTTCCCGGTCCCCTTGCCGTAGAGATAACACCCTCCAATGGCGAAGTTGCTAGCGTCAGCGTCCACGGTGAAGTCTTTTCCAAGTTCGGGGTAACTAAGTATTGGTAGTATACACAACCTTTCTTTCAGTGCTTGAAACGCTCACAATCTTTGTTCCAGTTGAAAGGTCTCTTATCCTCTGTCAGGACATGTAGCGGTTTCCGTATTTCGGCAAAGCCTTGCACAAAGCGTCGCTAATAAGAACATAACTCAAGGAACGCGCGAACTTCCGTTTTGTCCTTGGGCGTCGGCCTATTTTGTACAGCTTTAATTTTTTCCGGATTCGTTTGTATGCTATCTTTCGATATAATGTGGCCCAGATAACTAACTTTCTTCTTAAATAGTCAGCATTTCTTCGGATTAAGTTTTAATTCCGCCTAGTGAATTTTTTTGAAGACTGTCTCTAACTGAATGAGATGATGGTTAAAATCGCGCCCAATGACGATGACGTCATCCAGATAGACTAGACAGGCTTCCCCGACAAGTCCAGCAAGAACACACTCCATCAACCTTTCAAAAGTAGCCGGAGCATTACATAATCCAAAGGGCATGACATTAAATTGCCACAGGCCCCGTCCTGTGGAGAAAGCTGTCTTCTCCTTATCTTCTGCACAGATTTCCACCTGCCAGTAACCAGACTTCAGGTCCAAGGTAGAGGACCATGATATCCCATTAAGCGTGTTAGGGTGTCATCTATCCGAGGCAACGGATAGCTCTTTCTTCGTCATCTCGTTAAGTCGACGGTAGTCGACGCAGAAACGTGTATTGCCGTCCTTCTTCTTTACTAACACCACCGGAGAACACCAAGGACTTGAAGATGGTTCAATCATTCCCGTTTTCCTCATGTCTTGGATCATCTCTACAACCTCTTTTTCCTTAGCAATAGGAATTCTTCTGGCCTTCTGTCGTACTGGTATTTCATTTCCGGTATTTATTCGGTGCTTAACCAAAGATGTTCTTCCCAGGTCTCCGTCGTTCTTTGAGAAGATCCCCGTATATTTGTTTAATAATGTGCTTGCCTTTTGTTTTTGCGAAGCGGTCAAACCATTTCCGCAATCTTTAAAAAGATCGTCAATCTCCGCTCCTTGCTCTACGGTTTGCTTCGCAGCCGTACTTGACTTCCTCAAGCACATGACCTCTTGACATCTGCCGACTTCTTTACCACACTTCAACTCTACGTCGTAGTCACTCAGGTTGACAATTTGTACCGCAACAGGTGTTTTACTGCAGACTAAGCTCCTTGTAACTATACAGTGTTCTAACGCTCCAGAGTCTTCGACGAGAACACTTCTCCTTTGATTGGTTGCTGTTGATGATGGCAACTGTACCGGTACCAAGGACGCCGTTTTCCCAAGTATTATTACTCGCTTGGCACAAATGATATGTCGGCCGCAATCACCTTGTGCTCGTTCACGTCCAGTCAGCACCCGCCCCGTAGTCCTGGCTTTTACATGTTTCCCGACGTTGGCGTAGCGGAGTCCTTCGCCGGCATCTTCTCCTCCGATTTACTGTTGATCCTTTCGTCGTTTGTCTGATGCTGATTTTTATATGACCCCCTCTCTCCGCAGGCGTAACACATAGGGCCAGCTTTTCTCAGTGAAGTCTCTTTGGTCTGTTCCACCACTTTCCGAATCCTCGATGTACGTGGATCCATTCGCACAGCCTCCACCTCTAATACAAGTGCGAGGGCGTCTTTTAAAGTGTTGTGGTGCTGGAGACGCACTGCCGACCTTACTTCCAAATCCTTAATCCCATTGACGAAGAACTACACTATGTTGTTATCCAGTAAATTGGCATCCACTGATGCGTATGCCTTCCGCACCAGTTTCTTGATTTCCAAGGCCTATTGTTGGAGGCCTTCGCCGCTGCACTGTACTCGGTCACGTAGTCTGGCCCTGAACGCATGTTCGAGATGTTTTCCTCGAATTTGGTTTCCAAAGCTTCAATCAATTCGTTGTAACTAAATAAGTTTGGAGACGCTTCCAATATCGCCAATGCCGCCCCGCGAAGTGTCAACGTAAGGGCTGTCAGTGACTGGTCTTCAGTCCAACCACAAATTTTGGCGACAGTCTCGAATTGGCGTCGGTACTCTGTCCACGAAGTCGATCCGTCGTATAAGCGTACCTTAAT
>DWJK01000414.1:0-22674 GCA_018248815.1 Croniades pieria auraria
TCCACCGATTTAAGGTCGCTCAGCGAGCTATGGAAAGGGCTATGCTTGGCGTCTCTCTGAAGGATCGCATCAGAAATACATAAATATTGTTATAAAAATATTTAAAAACGTAATATAATGATACATCAGGTCTCTTACGGGATAGGCAGATTCAGTAGAAATAGGTATACACAAAATCGTTGTAGAAATAGCGTGTGATCATTCCTATAACCTGTAGATCAAATTGGACTTAAAATCGATATAACATTGGTAATTAATTCTACGCGACCGTATACAACTATACAAATCCAAGTAGCATTTTCGAAAAGTTGCCATGACAACCGACATTCAGCGATAGTTCAATATTTAATCATGCAACCGTAGTACTACAGAATTACCACATGTTTTAAATTACACAATCTGTACGCGATAACTCGAGACCTGCTTGATAACTTGAAGGTGCAAAAATCTACTATCAGATTTTTAAAGACTAAAGGACTATTTACAACAATATGTTATGACTCTGTTTGGATTGACAAAAGATATATCTAATCGAAATTGACTGCATGATATCGCGCACGAAGTGTAGAATTACTTAAATAGAAAAAAAATTTAAACACATTTTGCATAAAATAAGCAAAAATATTTTGCTCCAGATAACTTACACCAATAATTTTATTTAATAATGTAATGTTTATTTATCTTGTTGTACGTCTGTTATCAGTAGGTATAGGAAATTTATTATAATACGCCGAATCATTTTAAAAGCATCTAATATGGCGGCTTTAAATGTGCTTCTGTCAGTGGAAAATTAAATAGCAAAAACAGTACGACATTTTTATGACGGTGTTAAATTTCTTTGTTGTCTGGTCGTAAATTTCAATATTGTTGTTCTTCATGGAGGCAAATTTGTGAGATTAAATATTTTTTACGTACTAAATACTGTCTAGGTATGATGTAGACAGCAATAATGTGCGAGTGAGAGGACATGATTAGCGCTGCCATTTTACATTCGTTTCTTTATAGTTCGAATACTTCATGATAAACAGAACATTGAAAGTAAATGATCAATCCAAGACATTTTTAACATAGTATTGAAGTATTCGGTTCGAAAAATAGGGCTAGTAGTGAATCGTGTTATTTTTTTGGTAGCAATTTACATGTTTCTTTAACGGAAATGGATATGTCAATAAAAAAAAACATTCTGTACATTTATTGCCATGAAAAATGACTGTATAAAGTAACTAAGTTAATTATAACACTGTCCGTGGACATCGTGCAACTTGAAAACATTAGTATATATATGATGTTTACCATGAAATTGAGTATATTACAGCTTGAAAACCCCTATTTTTTTAAATCTAGAACCGTTGTTAAAATCACATTTTCGGTTTCATTTAAACGATCAACCAAGATCCTGCGTTTATAAATAACGGCAACGTTATAGATTGTAAATAAAAAGTTTAACTTGAAATTGCAGTTAACTACTCGATCGAACATCGAACTATATATTACTATTTTTCTTTCAGTTCCACACCCATCAGATGTTGTTGAACGATGTTATGGAAGGTACCGAGATGAGACGAGGAGTTCCCTGCTGGTACAGGCGCCCGGAGGTCGGTCTCGGCGGCATCAACGACGCGTCCTTCATACAGGCAGCGATGTACTCCACGCTGAAACGACACTTTTATACCAAACCCTACTACAAGAACGTGTTGGAGATGTTCAATGAGGTAGATATAAATATCTTATAAGTTTTTACAAAATAAGAATTATTATTTAAAAAGTGATAAGTGTATTATATTAGATGTGTAAGGATAGAGATGTTTGGCACCCGCGTCCCCGTAAGGGATCTAGCGCGGAATGTCATATTCGTATTATTATTCTGCTTATTTCTTATAAATGGTACAGTAGTAGTCATAACTCGATCGTAATACATGACATTTATAGGTCTGAACGTTATTGAACTATCGTATGTCAAAGAATACAAGAATACCCATTGTTGCTCTGTTATACTATTTGACCCCAGGTTACTGCAATGAATGTTTCATTACGTTTATTATAATGAATTTCACACATATAAAATATAAAGTTAACTTTTAGCACTCCTTTATAATGATAATCTTTAAATATCCCAAATCCGGCAAACTACGATTCGCGCAATAATTTTTTAAAAGGGTACAAAGATCACTGTAAACTTACGTAGATATTAACAAATGTAAATGATGTTAATAAAAGAACCACTTATTGAATCAGTACATTTACATTACACTTAACTGCGATTTATCGTACATGACTGTCCATAAAAACAAAAACAGGTAGGAAAAAACAAACTAGATGAGGCGCTTGAAGAATCAGATATGCTCATATGGCAATCTGCTTAGGTTAAAGATGTAGAAGCATCATAGAAGTGACAGCGTTAACGAACGTCATTATCATCATCAGTCTTTTGCCATGTCCACTGCTGAATACAGACCTCCCCTAATCAGCGCCACCCCTTCCGGTCCTGGGCCTTCCGAATCCAGGTGCTTCCCGTTGTAGTCTTCAGATCTTCAGACCACCTAACGTAACAAGATTAAATTTGTAGATGTTGCTCAAATGCTCGATTGGCCAGCACCTGGAGAAACAGATGTCGAAGACTGAGAAGCCAGACCTCACGCAGTTCACAATGGAGAAGTATGAAGTGATTACAAAATATAAAACCGCATACTACACATTCCAAATGCCAGTGAGTCTGGCTCTCCTCATGACTGGTGTCGATGATCCCGAGACCCACAGACAAGCGAAGACGATTCTAATGGAAATGGGAGAGTTCTTCCAAATTCAGGTCGGTTAATTAAGTTATATTTGGTCATTCTTCTTCTTTGTACATAAAACTTACTGTTAATATCTTAATAAACAATTTAGATGGAATTGTGGGCATCAGCTAGTGTTCTCTAAAGTACATAACTTCTACTAAACCCCATATTCGGCCTGCAAGGTAGACTATTACCTTAACTCTTCATATTCTAAGAGCTTCCTATCCTCTTCCAATAGCAAAACCATAAAAGATTGGAAAATGAAAGATTACAAATATAGGAATAATTTAACTGTTCCTAATTTCAGCTAGTCTATAGAATTGCTAGTAAGCTACAATGTTTTTTTTTTTGCAGGATGATTTTTTGGACTGCTTTGGAGATCCAGCAGTGACCGGCAAAGTTGGTACTGATATACAAGACGGTAAATGCACCTGGTTAGCAGTTGTAGCTCTCCAAAGGGTAACACCAGCTCAAAGGCAAATTATGGAAGAGCACTATGGCAGCTCCAAGCCGGGTGATGCTGAAAGGATCAAGGATCTTTATGAAGATCTACAGCTGCCTCACACCTACTCAGTGTACGAAGAAGCTACTTATGATCTCCTCAGGACACAGATCCAGCAGGTGACCAGAGGACTCCCACACGACTTGTTCTTTAAGATATTAGACAACATCTTCAGGCGAAGCGTTTAGATTAACTTATACTTACAATACTTAATTAAGTAATATTGACTTAGGATATGTAGCTTTAGAATTGGTTATGTTAGGTATTATATTTAGTGCAAATTTTAACTTGCATATTCCATTAATGAAATAAAATCTTAATATGATTTTATGCAACAAATATTTTTATATGTAAGAAGTAGATCTCATAATAAACAGCTTTTATAAAATCCTATAATTAAATAATTACAAACATATGCTTAAAAACTCCACTAATATTTTTTAATATACTTCAAGATACAGATCTTTATTAAAAAATTATTGTTATGATTTTTAAATGATCTAAATGATGTACTAATTTCAATTCATTAATATGTACAATGTACTTGTGGAATTAAAAGTCTTATGAAACATGGCAACCCCTGTGTTTTTACTTATTTATTAGTACATGCAAAATATATGATATGTCATTGTATAGTTATGTGGTATATTGGTCCAGATAAACTCTGTGTACAGTCCAAACTGACTCCAGATTCGAATTCAGTGAGTCGAAATATATGTCAGTAGAACGGTGGTGGCAAATGTAAAAATCACTTTTTGTGTGCCGGTGTAATCATTATAGCCTGCAATCGTGCTGGCCCGATAACGTTTATGTTCCTGTCAGTTTCTCCATAGCACGCCGAGCTCAAAACGACAATAGTGTTAATTGCTAAAATTCAATTAATGTGTGTTAAAATACAACAATCAAGATGATAAAATAAAGAATAGATTATTAAATAATTTAGAGATAAGTGAGGCTCTAGCATATCTGATTAGAATATGATCTCCTATTGATAAATTTTACTTCTCATTTTTTTTTAAATAATATAATAATAATCGACCCATTTGTTATTCCACTGTTGGAATATGGGTCTCCTCTCATATTGAGAGGGTTAAGGCCGCAGTCCGCTACGCTGGCCAAGTGCGGGTTGGCGGACTTCACACACCATAGAAATTTTTTTTTTTTTTGTAAATTCTAAGGCGTGCAGGTTTCCTCGCGATGTTTTCCTTCACTGTTAGCAAGTGACATTTAAACTTAAAACGCACTTTTGTAAAGAGGTGCGCGCCATAGATTTGAACCCAGCATCCCCGAGTGAGAGGCTGAATTCTTAACCACTAGGCTATCATCACTGCTTCAGTTTAGTTTTTTTTTCTAAATGTTTAATGCTGTCGACCCTATTGGTCTCTACAGCTTTACCAAGTTTGGTGGCGAGCCCGAGTGGCTCCACCTGAAATTTAGGGAGAGAGCAAGGGGTAGAAGTGAGGCCCAGCGCGGGCAAGACTCCCGGCTCCGCCCTATGAAATGTTATTGTCTCAAATAACATTTTATTGTTAAATTTATTGTCTCATAACACTACATTTGTATAGTAGCTGTCTGATATAAACTAATAAAACACGTGTCCAATAGTTGAGTTATTCAAAGTTCGACGCTTATGTAATATATTGCTCCTATTGTTAATAGCTATAATTTGCATGTTAACTTAAGAATTTTTCATGTTTACATAATACATAAGATGTCTTCTAAATGACATTGAACATTTCTTAATGTGATAAAACGCTATTAATATATTAATTTTTTTACAAATGTACTTTATACAATTCCTACCTGAGTTTTAACTCTACCTAGATATAATTAGGCGCCACTATTTAATAATAGAGTACGTAGAGGTGGTACTTAAATCCGCCCTTTCCTTGTTTCTGACTATACAGCCAAGACAACTTAAAAGGATTTCTAAAATACCTGATAGCGTTTTAATAAACATTTTTTTTTAATATAGTCAAGATATTTATGGACAACATATTTTTATGTAATGTTTTTGATCCTGGATAGGTATACATACATATGTTACATTACACATTAAAATATACCTCCACGTACATAAATATAAATAAATCTGCATCAGAAAGATTTTATGTGTAACGAGTAGCAAGGTTCAGGAATGTTTAAATACAGACCGATCACAGACAAAACTGTAAGTATAGACAGCAAATACAAAGATGCAAAATGTCTAAAAAAAAACAGTTGAATGAAGAAAACTTCGATCAGAAGACGCATACCCACTTTGGGTTAGTATTACAATTAGAATTTATAAATACACTCGTGTACGTGTTCATGAGAATATTCTATTAAATTATTAAAGTGAAAAACGACAAACTTATATTTAAATATGAATCTCGGATATCTAACTAAAACTGCCAGGAGAGGATTTACTATATGGTCGCACAGGTAAAATGATTTAAATTTATTAGTAACATAATGTTTTAAAACGGGTATAACATTAATGCTATGAACTTGTATTACCATTAAATTTTAACGTTTTATCTTTGTATGAGTCATTCCTACCGTTGTTTTAATAGTATATTTGTTAAGTTTTTCTTACTACATCATTGTAATCATAAGGATTAGAAGTTATTACGCCCTCTGATAGACAGCATTTCGTTAGTCCTTGTATTTAAAAGTGTTTTCTTTGGATGTTTTAATTGAAGGAATTAGTTGTATTAGAAATTTCTATGAGAAGATGTTCGACCTGTCTCAGTCCACTGCTGTGCATAGCCCTCCATGGAGGTCTTTGCCCATAATCCCCATTTTGGGCATGTTAGTTGGAAATCAAGAATGTTTTGATTATATTTAATAAGTCTATTACTTGCTGGACCTGTGATGACATTATTTTTCTTTACAAAACTATAGATTCTATATTTTTTTTAATTTATACCTTTTCAAAGATACCGAATTAACGAACGAAAAAATTTCTTCGTTCCGTCTGAATTTATATTCTATCCCATACTTATCTTTACATTGTTCAAAAGTTTTTCTGATTTAATTTAATAAGTCTATTACTTGCTGGACCTGTGATGACATTATTTTTCTTTACAAAACTATAGATTCAAAATTTTTTTTTTAATTTATACCTTTTCAAAGATACCGAATTAACGAACGAACAAAATATCTTTGTTCCGTCTGAATTCATATTCTATCCCATACTTATCTTTACATAGTACAAAGGTTTTTCTGATTTATAATTATAATTATATGAAGATTAATGCAAACAGCCAACCGTAACGTTAAGCAACATTTAACTTTGAACACTTGCTACTTAGATTTCTTTATACGTCTTTATAAATTCATAATATATTCATACATTTTTTAATCATTCATTTAATTAAATAGCGAAGCATTCCCCATACAATTTACTGTAAAGCTATTAGTATTTTACGACTGTTACAAGTTCCTTAATATTTTGAATTATTATGAGCCATAATTTTATAGCCTGCCTCATTGGTTCAATGGTTGCAAGGGCGACTACTGATCGAGATGACCTGGGTTCGAACCCCGAGTTGGGTGCTAATTTTTCTAACTTGAAATTCCTTAATGTTAAGAGGTCTGGAATTTTGCCTGGTGTATGGCAAAAAGTTCACCCTTTATTCGACTTACTATACATGGACGAATTAATATGTTCTTGAGGTTGCTAGAATTTTTTTTATCAGGTTCATTTTTGGATTTATTTTGGCATGTTATTATGTTTTTAAACGCATGTGATAGGGTCATCAATGGTTTTATTTTTCTTTATAATAATAACCATAGATGTTTTAACAGAATGTCCAGCACGGCTTCCGTAACGCATTTAATGAAACGGAAGGAGAGTTTCAATAGTGAGTTTCCTGAAATAGTTAAGACTATAGTTGCACATTCCCAATTCTCAGACCTGCCCAGTATTGCTACTAGAATGAAACAGGTATGAACCTATACTCAATGTATTGATATAATGACATACTACATCTGATTAATAGAACTTAGTCGCACGTAAACAGTTTTATATGACAACTGTTTTAAATGATAATGATAAAGTTTTAAAATAGACATTTTCGAAGTACTTATTATATTCGTTATGATTTTTATTTCGTACATATTCAGTCAAAGTTCGAACTTTGTACGATGCGTATTTAAAAGAATGCATACATAATATACGAGGACAAACACATTCATGTACATAACAAAGTTTTTATGTATGTACCTAATTACTTAGATAGCATGATGAACGATTAAGTAAATATTTAATAAACAATAACCTTTAATAGCCACGAATACGAAATAACAATATTCACTGGGTATCTTAAACACGTGTAGACTTTATTTTTTTTTACTCATTATAAATATGCAAAGGCAAAACAGCCAGTTATTTTTTCTCCTCTGCTTTTTTGTTATGTTAGTGAATGCTTTAGTATCTAATTGTATGAAAACGTATTGGGTCTCAGTTTTACTACGCACACATATTATGTACTTAAAGATTCAAAGAAATATTGAAAACATGGAATTTCGGTAACACTAGCACTAATATGTGGGGGTGTACTACACTCATATGCTTACCCCTTCGGGGATTACAGCCGTGATGTTTCGTTTTCTACTACTAATTAAGTACTGTTATTTCCTTTAACAGTGTCTTTAATAACAGCAACGAAGCATATATATTTATAATCATCATCATAATCAATAAGATCAGCCTGTCTAAGTACACTGCTGGACAAAGGCCTCACTTGAGAGATTTTGGCCCATAATCCCCACACTGAGCATGGGAGGCCGGCAGTGCACTTAAGCTGATGAAAATGATGATAATAATATTTGGGAACACCGATTGTTAATCAAACAGCACTATTTTCCAATTATTAATCTTAAATACACATTAACGAGAATGCTCAGAGTTGACGCAATTTTATTGACAATAATAAGTTTTTATATTAACTATATTAAGCATTTCCGTAATTTCCCAAGCTTCATGTAATTATGGAGGGGATAGATATAATAAATATTTAACAATAGTAATCTTGTAATTTTCAAATCCCACAGACTTATTGAATTATTTTAAATAATTAATTTACTAATATGTATCATAGTATTAATGTGTGTTACAAGTTACTGCCAACCGAAAAAATTGTCTTTTAATATTGTCTTTCCCTCGCACACGTAAACTAGGCGACGCTTACATAAATTGTCGATAAAATCCACATTTTTAAAATAATGAATAATGAAAATTCCACATAATTTATTGTATTACTAATTTAGGTTTTAGAATATAATATGACTTCCGGCAAATGCATTCGTGGTTTGTCTACTGTAATGGCCTACGAAATAATGGAGGAACCAGAGAAGATCACTGAAGAAACATTAAAATTGAGCCGCGTTTTGGGATGGTGTGTGGAAATGGTAAATTTAGAGTATTATTTATAGCTCTATGGTTTACACAAATTATATTTCAAATACTGACGACGCTCGCATCTTTTTAAAAGATAAGCGTTTCAAGATTACATATAACTTGCTGTAAAAGTAAGAAAACATGGTGCGGACACCTGCACACTTTCAAGTTCATCATAAAGATTTCCAAAGCGTTACAAGTCTACCAACCTGCACCTGGCCAGAGTACGGTGTTAAGCCGTCTCATCATGGGAAGAGATCCGGGTCAAACAGTGGACTGATAAGACGGTTAATAATGATGGTGATGAACAGACCAATACGTACCTTGCAGTTTAATATTTATCACATATTAAAAAATACCGGTGCAACCCAAATAGTTTAATTATTATAAAATAATGTATACCTAATTAAGTGTTATTAATAACACGGTGTAATAATTACGTTGTAACAGTTTCAGACTTCCTGGCTTATTGTAGACGATATTATCGATAGATCTGAGATACGGCGAGGCAAACCTTGTTGGCATACGTTGCCTAATATTGGTATGAATGCTATTAACGACAGTATACTAATGTACAGTTGGCTGTTGCAAATATTAAAAATCAAGTTTGGACACCTACCGCGGTATATGGATATTTTAGAACTCTTTAACGAGGTAATTACGAAATATATTATTTTCTCCTGCATTAATTTTTATAATACAATGACAGCTTTATATTTCGAATTCCGTTATTAAAGTTTTTAGTGGTTGTGTTTCGATATTTTTTTGCAGATAACATATTAGGAAGAAAACCCTTTGAAAGCGGCGAAATAAATTAAAATGAAAATTCTGTTCATCATTGATTAAATCTTAGGATATATATAAATAATTGATATTATTAATCCTCTCATGATTTATTTTTTAATCTTTATTTTCAATCTCAGAACGCATGGCCAGTAATCACCATTCTCTATTCACGAGATTCGTAGCATATCTCCACATATATATCTAATTGTAAGCTCTCTTTCACGGTTATAAAATCCATCCATAATCTTGTCACACGTGCAGAAAGAGCTTAGACATAATACGAAATAAATTATGTTAACAACAGGAAAACTTGTTTATAGGCCATACTTTACACGGCTATGGGTCAATATTTGGACTATGCAATGTCAAATCAAAACCCAAAGGATTATAAAGACTTTACTCCAACCCGTTACGACGAAATAGCGAAATATAAAACTGCATATTATACATTCAATTTACCAGTTTGTCTCGGCATGAACTTGGCAAATATTCGTGACGAAGAAGTGTACAGAAAAACTCATGAAATTTGTTATAAAATCGGGCGGCTGTACCAAATACAGGTAAGTGAATAATTTTCAGTTTTTCAAACTTTTTTATTAGATCCTATCAGTTGCAGCACGCTTCAACCAACACTATAGATTTGTCGATGACAGATCCGATTAGAATACGATCCGATCTTTCATATACATTGTAACGACTCTCGTTTCATTATCTCTTCGTTACATTATTCTTCGTCGAGTAATGTATAGGAAAAATTCAGTATATTTTTTTGGATGTATGAATCTTATGCGTTTCCTCTTCCCGCTGCATTATACTTACTAACATGCCTTCTATTTCAGTTTTACTGACGACGCACGTCGTTGGGACCTTTCGGACTTAATTTCGCAACGTTTTACCATTGTATTGGCATTCTAGTTTACAATTTTCTGAGAAATATATAACATTCTTTGATTTCCTTTCTAATATGTCTGAACCTGATGATAATAATGTTCTTATTCGATTGTCCAGGATGACGTCATCGATGGTTTTGTGTCGGCATCCGACTCTGGTAAATCTGAGACGGATATAAAAGAAGGCAAGTGTTCCTGGTTGGCCGTGACAGCATTACAACATTGTAATGAAGTTCAAAAAGAAATATTCACAACTTACTACGGTAGTCCGGAAGCAGGGCATATAGAGCAGATAAAACTACTTTATGAACAACTTGAAATAATTAAATTATACCATCAGGAAGAACGTTTACAGTACGATGAAATTATAAGCCTTGCGAACAAGTTCGGTTCTTCTTCAAGAGCTCCCGAATTGGTTATAAAGTTACTATCAATGATTTTGAAAAGAAATACATTATAATTATGTAATGATAAATGTTTTACACAATAACATTAGACAGGGACTGGAGTTAAATTTTCATGGTTGTTAACTCCAGCAGATGTAATCAACATCAAGCAGAAACAAGGTTGATTTATTGCATTAAACCAGTGTGTGCCTAGCGGATAAAATATTTTCGCGTTTATAGGGGTAAAGGCCGTAAAGGTATAACTAAAATAACCATTTTTCTACAATATAATTATAATATAATTCACTTGTATATATTTATCGCGCGTAGAATAATAAGAATTAAACTTATTAACACTAGTTCCAGTACCTGATTCCTATTGTATCCAATATGAACGCCAAGACTGTAAATACGTGGACGATTTCATTGAGCACGAAAGCTCAATTCATTTTTATTTATTTTTGCGCCTAATTGTGAGGTAATGGGATTGAAAACAATAAAAAATATAAAAATGTTATGTACATATTTTATTTTAATTCTCTAAAACTGCTGTAACGGCTCTTTGAGTACTAAAGTTAGTAACGGCCTCTAGCGGCGCGAGTTGTCATTAGCGCTGCTAGTACCGCAAGACTACTCACAGTACCTATATTTTGTGTAACTTTTGATTCTTTAATAGATTAAGGCATATAGTATATAAATAAGATCATAGTTGAGAAATGTAACGAACATAATTGTGTATATTTATAAATTACTTTAACACGTTTTTAATAATTGGTACTAATTAATCGTTAATGAAATTCATCTTCAATATGTACCTTCGTAAATAACTAATACATACATAAAGGAATAAAAGTCTTGCACACCTAGGTACTCAGAAATAACTATTTAAACTTCGAATGATACCTATGTTTTAAAATAATATTTTCAATGGCACAGCCCGCCTTATTAATTTAGGCGGGAAACAGCTCTTATTTATTTTTTGTCAGGCATAGAAATTTACGTAACTTTACCTGACCGATATTATAATAATAAATAATTTTTATACCTGCTTACAAAACCATTTCAGTATGTATGACTTAAAGTTTTTTGACGTCAATTTTTTTAATTTTATTATCATAATTGACGAAGATAATATGAAGTAATAAAAATAAAAAATACAGGCCAATTGAGGACCTCTTCTTTGTTTGAAGTTGGTAAAAAAGTATACTGAACAAACCTACGTCGATGACCATCCCTATAATCTACAACAGCTACTAAAAGTATTTATTTGTACATAGGAAATTATAAGTAAACTATTGTTAATTGGAAAAACTATACGGCCCATCATAAAAGATAAATATGAGCCATTCGGTAGCGAACAAAACGTGTTACATATACGTAAAAAACGGAAGAAAAGCAAACTTTTTAGCATGCATTAATATGAAATATGTATACAACAACAGCACAAGCGATGATTGAGTTCACCTCTTGAATACCAACATAAATTATATATGGGTTATTACTTTTTCTTCACACGAGAAAGTTTATGTCAGAAATGTCGACCAAGCTTAATCTGTCTCTGGGGACGAAAGGTCTGGCAGCTACTTCGCACAGAGGCTTAGTCTTATAATTCAGCGAGGTAATGCTGCCAGGGTTTCGGGTACCATGCCTCACAAGAACATTTTAGATGAACTTTTTTTTTATAAATATAGTTTTTTTAATATTATTGGTACTATTTTCAAAATGTCTCATTTTTAAATACTGTAAATAATAAAATTTGCAGAGCGAAAACATAAATATACGATGTGTAAAATAAAAATATATTAGAGTTTTTTACACATAAATATATAATTATAAGTAAATATAAGTTGTTCCTATAATCTTCGTTAAAATTAAATATTGATACAATACGAAATTAATTTTAAAACACAATTGAAACGTTTACAAATTCTCATAACTTTAAACCCATTTGTCGTAACAATAGGATTCTTTGTCCAACGATTTGTTTTGTTGCATCTCACGTGGTGGTGCAATGACAATTATCAAAATTGGCCTCTTCTTTTGTGATGACTAGACTTAGGTACATAACAATAGCAAAAAAACGTAACATCACGCTTGTAATTCTCGACGAGGTACCCAAGCGAATCTAACACAAACGAATAGGTGGTAGTTTCAAATTACTGAGGTCTCCTGTAGACACTGGCGACCGATTTTGAGACAAGTCACAGACACGTTACTCTTGAGGGCTGAGTTAGAAGGACCAGAAGATATACGTGAGGACCGACAACCATCCACTCTTTCAGACCAAAATACAAATTCTTATCAGTAGTAACAATCGCTTAACGAAACTAATAAATAAATGTAGCCCGAGAATCGCTAAAGATGTTAAAACCAAACTGAAAAAATTACATATTGTATAGGCAATACTATGAGTAAAATATAAAAGGAAGAATACGTGGTAGTATACCATACTCCTCTGCCCACTCCTTCGGGAATTAGAAGCGTGAAGTTACGTTTCAAAAAAAAAACCTTAATACACATTAGATTATTTTTTTAGGACAAAAATAAGTTAAAGAAGTTCACTCTTAAATATGATAAAACGAAATTCATCTTTTAATTAATAAAGTGGCGCATTTATTAGACATTTTTTTTAAATAAACATGAATTGTTAAGTGTTAACGTCACATTACGACTGGAGTTATTTGTACTGTTCCTAGTTTAGAAACACCTATGTACATTATTAACTTGTCATTTAAATCTTTACTATTTCAAATACATTTAAATACTTTTACAAACTTTATAAATTTTCAAAACTGTTTGTTAATAATCTAATAATAATTAAACAAAACAATGAATGAAAGTACTAGTATAAATATATTTATCCGATGTTGCCAGTTTCAAATTGTTAGTTTTATTTTAAAGCCACGGCTTCGTAGACATTAATAACTGGAAAGAAGAAAAACAATTTAAAAAATGGAGGTAGAAGTCTTACTAAATTTTCAATTCATAATCTTTATGATAACAAAATGCAGAATTATTTACTGGTTCACAGTTTCCGTCGTTTATCTCAGTAAATTCATGTTTATTATTTTTGCAGAGGGCGAACTTCAATGCTGGAACCATTGATATTTAAAGAAAAATATGTCAGTGTCAAAGATGGTGACAAGTGGCAGCTTTCTAAAAATGATTAAATTCTAATCAAAACCGTTTCGTTAGTTGTGTTTGTAGTAAATGATTATTTTTCTGTAATTATATAAATTTCAAGGTAACATTACTGTACTGCGTCTCTTTATCTCTTATAAACAGTCAATACTCTAACTAGGCTTCGCTAAATATTCTGACGGCAATGTTGTGTGTTTAGATCTTTAAAACGGTATAATTCTGTCGGAGAAAGTTATATTGTCAACTGAAAGTTAGTCTCCTATTAATCTAGACATGAATAATATCAATAGATTTTTTGGTTTTGCTGGAAGAAACTTCATAACGTGCAGAAAATGCATCGAAGTTCAAAGGTAAGGACTAAATTTATTTGTAATTTATTGTAATAACCTACCGTAATTTGTTTTCACCCAATTAAATTGATAGAAAGATTCTTTCAAGTCCATTTTTTCTGAATATTTTCCGAGCGTATTTGAATAAGACAACAATTACATTCTTCATACATCTCCTGAAAAAAAATTCAAGCCTTTAAAGTATCCAGCTGACTATATAAAATTATTCATCCAATATACTAAAAAAGTTTTATATGTGGTAGTGCAGTTGACCTGTAGGTATTATAATTTAAACAGTAAAACCAGTTTAATTGGTGAATACAACACACTTTTATGATTATTGGTTCTTTAATTTTATATTTTTCTTGCAAATTATCTATCTATATGGTTCTATCATCAAAACATGAAACATTTATGTTCGCCATTGTAGTAAAAACATTAAAAGATTAAATAAAAATTTGATGGACTGATATACTGTGGTAATACTAGCTGTATGTATGAAAATTGTGATGATTTTCAATGATTTTAAATGTTTATAAGTGTTACTTTGTCCTGGTTTTAAAAAAAAAAGTAAGTATCTTTAATGTCTAAAACATTCAGTTAAAATAGTTTCACTTAGAATCCTCATTATGAGAAAAATAAAACTGTAAATAAAAATAAATTTTTATGCAAAATGCAAAAAAAGATTCCTTGTACTTTTTATACAGTATTGAACTATTGCTGGAATAATAATAATCATGAGATAGGATCATACCATTTTATAGAAAACTAAACACTTCAAGTTTAACAATTTCTCCTTGTGCCATATTTAGACATTCACCATTAATAGTATAAAAATGTATCCTTTTATCACATTATATCTTCTAAAAATCTTACAAGGCTTCGATGTCCACATTTATGCCTCTTAATGCTAACTTAAGCCAATTCCAGAGGTTTATGCATCCTCACCATTTTTATCTCTTTCCTAAAACTCAAGAATGATTCTTTATGGTCTTTGAATTTTTAACTCGATTCATCTTTTGTAAAACTCACAATAACTTACGACATCCACATCTATTAGCAACACAGGACACATGTGGTAACCATTACTGGATGGCATCATTAGCCAACATGTCTACAAAGGTTGAAGTGATTGCACATCTCTGACCATGACCAAGATTGACCCACTGAATGAATTAAAACTATAAATTATTACAAAGAGAATGATTTTAAGACAGATTTTATATAGAAACAGTGAAGGTTTTTTTAAGAAACCGAATAAACAGTTAAAGAAATGTTCCTCAATGTTAAGTATAGAAACCACAGTAAATCTAAGGGACAATGTTGAATGGAAAGATTAACCCAATGAATGTTGTATGTAATCGTAAAAAAAATAGTAACAACACACCTGTAATCCCCGGACAGGTAGGCAGAGGAGTATAGTACAATTCCACATTTCACCAGTTACATTTAAGTCCCATAGCATAGGTGGTGAGCCTATTGCCATACACTGGGTACAATTTCAGACTCTGAGTCGCTACTAGAAATTCTAAATTAGAAAAATCCGATAGCACCCAACCCAGGATTTGAACCCAGGAACTCCCGATCAGCAGTCACACTTACAACCACTCGACCAACAAGGCTTATATGTAATCAACACAATATTATCATTTCTAATTCACTTGAGTCCTAAATATAGGATAAAAACTACTGTACATTTGAATTGCTTTTTTCATAACATTGTATTCTTTCCAAAAGTCTATTACTAGCAGACATTTATGTTAAACAATCATTTAGTATCAGGATGAAGTCGAGTGATTTCTCCTAATTAAAGACCATTTATGTTTGAACTGAAGAAATTTATAAGTATCAATCCATAGCACTAGTATAGCAGTCATATAAAGATTTCTAAACACCAAAATAAATGTATTTGAAAATATTTACCTAATAAAAGGTTATTTAGTATAAAGAAAAAGTTAATAGTCGCCTTAGTGTTAAAAAAACCTTTTTTTTTCACTCTTTCTCTCTTCTGAAAAAAAAACAGGTCCGTCAGTAGAAAAATAATAGCAGTTACAAAAAGTTAATAAATGTCTGTGGCATGTATTGCTTATTGTAATTAGTTAATTGTAGTAAAAAAATAATTGACTATTAATATGCAAGCAGTGATAAACGAAAATTTCCATTCAAAAATGAAATGTCAAGAATATAACTTTATAACTGAATTGCACATTTAGGGATGTTATGTTGCATTATGGAAATGTAATTTAACATTATCTACTTACATGTTTATTAGGTGATTATTAAATGGAAACAGAAGAACAGACCTCTGTTGAAACTAATATTATACTATTAAATGTTTCGTGAGTATTTAATATTTATACACATGATTAAAAGATTAGTCTCTGTCGCGACCTCGCTGCAAGCGGCGGGAGCTCATAAGGAAGGACCTCGTACAGGTCCGAAACTAGTCGGGCCATCCCGAAAAACGTACGTGAGTTAAGCCGGTTACTTTTGTAGTCATGTGTATAAATACTCACGAAACATTTAATAGTAAAATACATGTGAAGTTTCCGAACCCGACGTGCGTGTTTGACCAAAGTGATGAATGTAGAAGAAGTACGGCAGATCCTTACGGATAGAGATATTTGGCACTCGGCGCTCTCTGCACTTCCTGTAATAAACTTGGTTTGATGATAATAACCTACAAACGTGTTGACGATTTGAACAATGTTTTTGGAAAGAGCGTTCGATAATAATGCAATTTAATGAATGGTACCATTCGTTAATATTAAATTGGAATGTTTTAAATACTGGTAACACTATTTTTATCTTTCTGTTGCTGTAAACACTGTTGTTCCAAAGTGAAATGGTCATAGACTTCGTCTGGCGCGTTGGTCCAGTGGTTAGAGTACCTGGCTGGTGAACCTCGTGTCGCAGGTTCAATTTTGTGTGTTCAGCATATATATATGATATATGTTCTTTCTTGGCTTAAAAAGGTATCTTTATAACTATATATCTCTATGTACCATAACACAAGCTCTCTTGATGCTTAATTTGGGATTAGATGGCTGCGCGTGGAGATGTCCCATGTCTTGGGACATGTGTTATTTATCTGTATTTATTTTATCGATGTTTTTACTCACATCCCGCACATCACTAGTGGCCGGCGCTGGCGCCGTATCGTATTTCTCCGCTCGTACTAATACTTACCTATATCTCGCCGAGCGGCTGTCGATGCATCAATGGCGGTAATCCAATACAAGCTCGTTTGATACACGACCGGCGTTTTAAATTGTATTTTCATATCATTTATAATACTTGCATGAAATATTAAAAAGAACCGTAATGTTATATTAGTTAGGTTCAATTCGGCTCGTCACCGTCATAAAGTACGGTTAGCAAAATTTTGATAGCTACATAATGCATATTTAATGTTTATTTTGTATTATTTGTGATCGTCTTAATTTGAGTCGTGTGTTTAGAGTTTATTAAGTAAGATAATATTGCAATTTGTTTATTGTTGTTGTTATTCATTATTATGTTGTAACATTGTCACGCTTGGTCTCTAACGGGGTAGGCACCGAGTGCTAAATTTTTCTATCTTTACAGGTGTGTCGTATGTTTTCTACGTTTATTTATTTCTTTTCATACATGCACCCTGGTTGGGATTATTCTTTTTAAATAACCTTAAATATTTCTAGAATTCGAATAAATATATATATAAATGTCTTACATGTCTTATGAATTCATAAAATAAATGTCTTGGGAAATCTCCCTCCACGGCCATGTGATCCCGAAGTAGTCGGAGAATCTGCTACATGCAATAATATAGAGCCGGTAACAAACCCTGTTATTGATTATGTTCTTGGCGGATGCATTTTCGAATAGGTTGCTTTTAATCCATACAAGTAATTATAATTTTCTAAAAGAACGTTTTATTAACACCACGACCATTGGACTCCGACGAGTCTCGAACATTCGATAGGGACAAACGTTATTATTATCATACTGTCATCCTAGATCTCTAACGAGATAGGTAGGGAGCAGTAGGTGCTAAGGATTTCTACCCTTACAGATGTGACGTTCTCTACATTTATCATTAACCTCATATACACACGCCAGTCTCGAAGACTTCACTTGCTCATCGGCCAGTACCTGATCTATTTTATCCAGAAAAGTAGGCCACGGTCTTTGCTCCTGTATCCGTCACCATTCGCATTATACTCTCTGTTACCTTTTCTATTCCAATTTCATCAGATATTCCTTCAACACCATCATCCGGACAATCGTGAATCTCACATTATGAACACATTTTGTACTTATCGTTTTTTAATCATACATTGAAGAATAAATTGCTTTTTTTTTTCCTATAAACCACCTTTCCAATTCGTCAAGTCGATACAGTCACTCGGTGGGGACTCGTTAAAATTACACGCGAATAACGATCTGGCCACGAAACCCTTTTTGTGACTTCTTCAATTACAGCCACCATACAATTCTCACGTCTCTCTACGGCGTATTCAGTTATTTCTTTTAAGGTCTTCTCAGATAAAGCTATGATATGTGTTAATATATTGTACCTTAATTTAGACGATAACTATGCTCTTATGTATGTATATCTTTGCGGTGGTTATCTGCGCAATAATTGGATTGCTATACCGAGATATGTCTCGCTATATCTGTTCACATATTTCGATGACGATAAAAAGAGATAATTATATTTTATGGCTTTATTTGCTGTCGTATTTGGGCTCGTTTTATTATGACACTACCCATGGAGTTTCAGTTTAAGCCTATGTCCAGTAGTGATAATAAAGATGATGATACAGTCACTCGAGTGTTATTATACAGAATATTTTGTAATGTATCTTGCTGTAATATATGTTATAGCTCCACCCGTGACGACCTTTCCTATCTCGACCACGCGGCGAAGATGGTGTACAGGCTAGCGCAATGGGACACTTGTACGATTGCAACCAATAGGAAATGTTGCATCTCATCACGCTGTCCAACTGAGCCCATTCCAATACCGGATACTAAGTTACATACAAAAATATGCTCTGTTGTCAGAGCGATAAGGTTCGCTTTTTACTGTTGTAAAGAAGGGGGGGGGGGCTTGCACGCGGTGTGAACAACGATTTCGGATGCCATTTATAACGTTCCTATCATTATAATAGCTTATTATTACTACTGTCCCATACTCGACCGAACTTACTTTTTCGAAACTGCAACAAAAAGACTCATACGTCCTACAGAGCAAATATTAAGCGATGTTATTTCGGTACTCACATGTTTGTCGTAAAATAGCGACTACAGTGACATTCATCATCCCAACAGCCGTTAATAGATTAGCCGGCGCTCAACTAGATGGCGGCGGCGCTCTACTTGCATGGTCGCGTCGAATATTCCCCAGATGCGTTAATCGTTCGGTTTGTTTTGGATTGCGACTTGTTTTATTAACTCGTCTGTTAACGTGAACGCTGAACACGTGGCGTGTTAATCCGCAGTTTGGTATACAAATAGTCCTACGCGCTCGTAGTACTGTTGAAGTAAAATTTTGCGAATTTTTTTATGCTTTTTTATTTTTGGTATTTCTATAGGTAATTTATTTTAAAGATCTACCTATGTACCTTACATATTTTTATAAAATTTTCCACCAATGTTGCCATATGGAGCATCTAATTTATTTTATATAAGTAGTGAAAGAGTTTTAGAGACTAGTGTCAAGGACATGTCTTTCTGTTATACGCATCACCTATTCGGAGTAAGTTGCTCATTATTACCATCATCATCAACTCTCTAATCGTTCTATTGTTGAACATAGGTTACCATCCAAAATAATAACTTAAAAATAGATAAATCTAGTCACCGAGCTACTACTAGAAAGTTAAGGTCACAAAAAACCCGATAGTACCTGAATCTGGGATCGAACCTATTATCACTCGAACAGCAATGCCCTTGCAAACACCCAACAAATAAGGCAACAAACTTTTTTAAAGCACATGTTCCTAGTACGTTGGCATAACAATACTGAATATAATTTAAAAAAAAACTCGTTCAGTCAGTAGTCAACGAGCGACTTGACCAGTCGACGGTCAGCTCATTCCCGGAACAGCTGGTCGTGTAAAGGAGGCGAGGAACTTAATTGGAATCGTGAGCCACGTACGTGAACTCGAAATTGCTCTCTGGTAATCAATTTTTGGTAGCAATGATAATTGTGTCCTCACCAAGTTACATGCGCACGCGCAATTGAGCCCCGCGCTTCGAGTTTTCGATCTTATTTATGAATAAAGTATTATGTTGAAATTTTAGATATTAGAGATAATAAGATTGTGTCGTTGGTGTAATTGTTGCAAGTGCAACTGCTGAGCAAGAGCGCCCTGATTGGATTTCGGGTCGGATGAAGTATTATTGGGTTTTTCCAAATCGAAATGTCTAGTAGTAGCACCTAATATTTATTTGTGTCCATCATCATCATCATCATCAGCCTATCTCAGTTCACTGCTGGACATAGGCCTCCCCCAATGAACGCCATTGCGCCCTGTCCTCGGCTTGTCGCATCTAGCATCTGCCTGCAGCCTTTTTTCGCATCCGTTGTATGGTAATAGTTTCACCCGCTATAATATAGAACATATAATATAACTGTTGAAGCCCGGGAGTGTACTACACATCTCTGTACCCCTTTGGGGTTGACAGACGTAATGTTATATTTTGTAGAGATAATAAGATAGTAGATAGATCCAGTATATCACTATATATGTACATATTGATTCGTCAGCACGATGCGCCCCGACCTTGAACGTCTCCGAGCGATGTCTGACATGGCTTTGGCGTGAATCAGTTTGTTTAGTTATTCATTAGGCTAACAGAATATGTGTACACTGAATACTAAATATAGTTTATCTTAGTTTAACACTGTCTGAAACGGGAAATGTCATTACATATATTATTACGCTGATGGAACACGGGTCTCCTCTCAGGGTGAAAGGGTTAAGGGCATAGTATGCCACGCTGGCCAAGTGCGAGTTGGCAGACTTCACACACTAGAGATTTTTTTTGGAAACTCGTAAGGTGTGCAGATTTCCTTGCAATGCCAATCTGCTTTATTTACAGAGTGTTGCAATTTTTTTATTGTAAAAGAATATTTCAGAAAACAAATAAAAATTTATTCGAAATCTTTGACGCTTTACTCCGCCAAATTTAGTTTTGGCTTGTTTCTTAACCCAAACGATGACTGCAGCTGTATTTTAATGGGCTACGAGTTTATACTAAATTAGAGACTAATAAGACGATTTTTCGATTATGCGACAAGATTTTTCTTTTTTAAATGTCGTGTAATGCATGCATATGTAGTGTAAAATGCAAGCCAAGCGTGGAGATTTTGGGCAACCCCTCAGGGGACATAAAATGGCCGATGAAGTGTTTTGTTCTGTTTTAGATGGTGCGAGATTGTATGTTGTTTTAGATTTGTGCAGCAAACCTTCATTTTTACAAAGGGTTGCCTTTTTATTAATTTTGCCCGTTATGTATGACAATGAAGTGGTAATAAATCGATATGTTATAACAAAATGGCGTAAATATGGCGCTGGCATCGATAATCAATAGGTTCAAATTACAAACTTAGTCGCTTTGCCACGGTTAATGACATTTGACGACTAGTATACTTGTTAGCCAGTAATCAGTCGCTCCATATTGCTACTAAGCTAATATTGCATGCCATTAATCCTTATCAAAAGCCTTTAAAGTATAACGCTAGAAGTCGAGTATAGAACATTAAGACAGTACCTACAACTAATCATCATACGTGTTATCAGACAGCTTGCGAAGAGCATTATGAATATTAGTAATATTCACGTTATGTTGTCACTCTCGGTCCTTTACGGATTAGGCACAGAGCACCGAGCGCCAAGAATTTCTAGCATTTCTAGCATTACAATGAAATGAGTTAATGTTTATATACGCTAGACCATTATATTCAAGATGAGAAAAGTAGCTCGTCTGTTCATCCCATAATGAGTGTAGGGCACACAGCCCACTTCATTAGACGAGCAAACAAACTGGGGTGTGGATGGACCCTTATCTCGTCACCCTCTACTAGGACGAGGTTAAACACAAACTTACAATGCTCCCGCTCACGCTCCCTCGGGAGATGGGCGAGCTGTTATGCATTTGCAGCTCGTTTTGTATTCCCAATGGATACCGCTAAGTTAACGAAAAACTGGTAGAACAATAAAAATAAAGTAGTGATAGCCTAGTGGTTAAGATTTCAGCTTTTCACTCCGGGGGTGCTGGGTTCAAATCCATGGCGCGCACTTCTTTACAAAAGAGCGTTTAAGTTTAAATATCACTTGCTAACGGTGAAGGAAAACATCGTGAGAAAACCTGCACGTTTTAAAATTTAAAAAAATATGTGTATTCTAAGATGTGTGCAGTTTGCCAACCCGCACTTGGCCAGCGTGGCAGACTATGGCCTTAACCCTCTCAATATAAGAGAAGAC
>DWJK01000415.1:0-22659 GCA_018248815.1 Croniades pieria auraria
TCTAAATTAGAAAATTCCCATAGTACCCGACCCGGGATTTGAACCCAGGACCTACCGTTCGGCAGTCGCGCTTGCAACCACTCGACCAACGAGGCAGTTATCTATAAAATTATGGATTTTATAATTATATTAAAAATGAATTTTTGTACGAAATGTTATACTAATGAAATAATTATATATGTATGTACCGGTTTAACTCAGGTATGTATTTCGAGATGTCATCTCTAACACATAATTAAGCTATCCAGATAGCTCTCTGCCGTGACCTCGCTGCAATCGGCGGGCGTTGATTATGAAGGACCTTGTATGGATCCAAAAGTAATTGGGCTATCCCTAAAAAAATACAATAGTTAAGCCGGTATACATTAGGCGTTGGGATTAATTCGTAGCATTTTTGGGAGAAAAATAACGATTTATTTTAAATGAACCTAAAAAAATACATTGTTGAAAGTACTGCCCAACGTTTTCTACTACTTGTGTCCATTTTTCTGGCAGGAGTCGGATATTCTGTCAAAAGAACGCTTCGGCCTTGAAGACAAACCATGAATTGATCCAATTTTCACAAGTAATTTTCATAAGATGATTAGTTCTCCTCTGATAAACCATAAACCATCGATCGGAATAGGTGGTAATTCTAAGGAGCAATATCTGGAGAAAACAGCGGGTGAGTTAGGGCTTCTTATTTCAGTGGAAACACTGAAATGGGAAGTCCTAACTCGATGATGATGATGATTGCTCGGGCTTAGCCCATGATTTTGTACGTTTAAGATTGTCATAATATATCCATTTTTCATCACCAGTAACAATTAGATGCAAAACACTTTTTCTTTTGTAATTCACAGCCGTTGAAGCAGTAATTCAGAGGTCAAAAAGCGTCTTTCAACGTCCCTCAGTTTTAATTCATATGGGACCCAGATTATTTCCTTTTGGATCATTCCCAAAGCTTTCAGGCGTTTTTCTACACTTAATTATGTGTTAGAGATGAGGTCTCTTCAAGTAAATCCTCCAATTTTTTATCTTCAAACTTTTTTGGCCGTGCAGGTCGTTCCTTGTCTTCCAAATCAAAACCGCTACCTTTAAAATGTGCAAACCACTTCGGATAGGTTTGCTTAGCTAAAGTATGTTCACGATAAACTTACACCAAAATTCAATGCTTTTCCGCAGCACTTTTATTCATTTTAAAATAAGGAAGTAAAACTCCCCGTGAAAACACTTTATTGGGTATAAATGTTGCCATGTTTAAAAAACTGCAACTAGTTGTTATTACAATTAAAAAATATGACGTGTACTAATAATGACACCCAATAATATCTGACTTAAGTTTTTTTTTCTGAAGTTAAAAACAGAATACTGTAATTCCGCCATTTTTTGTACTGCTACGAATCAATTCCATCACCTAAAGTATAATCATGTACATATATAAACACCCACGAGACATTTAATAGCAGAATACTAGTAAAATTAGATAAAGTAATTTAGGCGGATTTTTTATCCTTTATAGGTGGGAGTTCCACGGTTGGACGACACGCCCTGGCCTCGCATGGGCTCGATGAGGGTTTCTACTTAATGTTTATTACACATGGCAACATTATTACTACGTACATATTAATGTAACCATTATACTGTAAATATAACTAACGATCCCTTTTTCATTATTGAGTGTTAACCCGACATTTCCAGTAGTAGCTCGGAGCCCGGATTTGTGCTCTAGAGCATGGCAATATTTTCCCCGAGTATTCCATGTCTGGATATCTGACGTAACTGGTGAAACGTGGGTTTGTTATGTGTTATGTATATATTGTAACAACTTTTTTCTTTTTTATTTTTTCTATTTTGAACTTAAATAAAATTTGATAAAACTCCCTTACGGTATTTGAGGCAAGCCTGCACCATACCCAAACATGGCCGGCTTCATACGAAATGCTTATATTGATATTGATAAATTATTATGAATTATGTGTTTAATAACATACCATCACGAATGTTTTCTCCCTAAGAGGTAGGCAGAGAAGTGTAGTACATACTTACGTTTCGCCACTTATGTTATTCGTCCCACCATCGCAAGATGGGTGGGCCTATTGTCATATATAGGACATTACATGCAAAAATGTCCCAAAATATCTACTCTACCGTTGTAGGTAGAGTTACTTCGTCGTCGGTTCTTGCAAACGGAAAGTTATCAGATTCCGAAACAACATCGCAAGCGCATTTCGTTCCTGCAGTCACAACTGGCGGAATAACTTGGAAATTGAATTGAAAGTCGCTGACTGACACAACGGCTTGTGTTCGCGTGCTACACTGAAGATTTGGCATTGTGTTCTAAATTTGTTTACTTTTCTTTGCTTACCACCAGTAACTTTAGGCTTTTGATTTTGTTTAAAGAAAGTTTCCATCATCGTGCTTCTGGATCGTCGCACATGCAGTCCGCAAATATTTTATTTATCAGACAAACTGAATCGAATGCTAGTTTGTTGTAGTGATTCAGAAGGTTTTTTTGATTAATCGTTACTAAAACATGTGTTTTATAAATTAATAACAAATAGTCATAAATTTCTCTTATTAATATTGCATTAGTACGAATAAATCCAATTACAGTGATAAATTAATTAAACGCATCAACATTCAATTAACTGAATAAAAATGCAATCCAATTCATGTTTATTATTTTATATAATACATTAAAATTAACAGAAACAAGCAGTGATAGCCTAGTGGTTAAGAATTCAGGCTCTCACTCAGAGGGTGCTGGGTTCAAATCCATGGCGCGCAATTCTTTACAAAAGTGCGTTTTAAATATAAATATCACTTGCTAACGGTGAAGGAAAACATGGCGAGGAAACCTGCACACCCTAGAATTTATAAAAAAAAAAAGTTCTAAGGTGTATGAAGTCTGCCAACCCGCACTTGGCCAGGCTGGTAGACTATGGCCGTAACCCTCTCAATATGAGAGGAGACCTATATTCCAACAGTGGAATGACAAATGGGTCAATTATTATTATTATATATAAACAATTATTTATATCTTATTATTATCGAGTAAAAAAAAAATATTAAAGTAAAAGCAAAATATATTTTCCGTTTTCCGTGATATTATAAAAAGCAACTTTTTGGACACTAATGATCGCAGTCGTTTGGTCTTAAAGAAAAGCTTCTTAAGCATAAAGTTCTCGGTCCTTTCAAGTTCGCGCACAGTTTAATTTGCAAGCGATGAGCGTGAGAAATGATAAAAGCCTCATATAATATTTATGTCATAACACTATTCCATTAAAATGTAGATACCATTCATAAGTAGGTTACCAAAAAACGATCATTTCTCACGTTACCAATGTATCAAAATACGACTAAGAATTTTGATACTTTTAATAGTACCGTAACATAAAGAAATAAATATTCTTGATGCCTTTTATAGAGAAGTGCTTTATCAATTCCACCTTGGCGATAATCTCAACATAACTTTCGGAATGTTTTGGTGGTTGGTATTGTCGTTCTTTTCACGCGAAAACATAATTTTTCCCCTCGTTTTTATTCAACACACCCTCTTACACTGTATTATTACGACTAAGTGCGACGCTGTGTAAAAATTAATAGCCAGATTTCCACATGTTTTCGTGACGGTGAACAATTTGTGGTGGCTTTCGGAACTTGTTAGACTTCATAATATTATCTTATGTAAAAAATGGAACTACTTTATTAGAACGCTACATTAAATATTCAAATGGGCTGTGCGAGTGTGCTTTTCCCGCATATGTACTGATAATGTTGACTGCCTCGTTGGTCGAGTGGTTGCAAGCGCGACTGCCGACCAAGAGGTTCTGGGTTCTAATCCCGGATCTGGTAGTATTGGCTTTTTCTAATTTAGAATTTCTAGTAGTGACTCGGAGTCTGGATCTGTCCCCGATGTATAGCTATAGACTCACCACCTATTCCATGGGACGCAAACGTCGCTGGTGAAACATTGAAGTGTTGTACCCTCCTCTAGGAGTGTATTACACTCCCCTTCGAGGATAATGACGATGGCGTTACACTACGTATTGATGGGATGTTTTCTTAACACGATTCAAATAAAAATATTGGGTTTTACATATTTAACATTTTTTTTCGTCAAGAGCAAAACTCCTTGAGAACTTTGTAATATTACCAATACATTTAGTTTTAATACCAGCTAAGCAACTGTACTATAGACTCTATCACGATTTGCTAATGATAATTCACAAAGCACTAACTAATTGAAATGGACTTTAATATTTATTGATGAAACGTGGAAGTATACTACACTCCTCTGTCTAGCTGATCGAGGATTACAGGCGTGATGTTTCGTTTTTTTAAATATTTTTAATAGAGCCGAAATTTCAACAAAAAGAGTAAGTAATAACGTTTTTAGAATTTATCTGGAATTAAAACACTGTTTTAAGTAGTATTTTTGATATGACAAGTAGTTTAGTAATGATGAGTACTCGTACAAACTGCCTCATCGGTCGTGTGCCGGTGTTGGGTAACATGGGGTTTTTCTAATCTAATATTTCTAGTGGGATCTTGGAGTCTAGATTTCGTCTCGGTGTAAAGCAATGGACTTACCTCCTATTCCATAATGGGACGAATAATGTTACTCGTGGAACGTGGGAGTGTGCTACGCATCCCCAACCTTTCATATATATTGTTAACCACATAATCATTTTTTTCTGTTTATAAATGACTAAAATCTTAGTTTAATCGCAGAGTAATTTTAACATTGTGTGAATTCTTATAATTTACGTTGAGAATTACGTCAATTATACCGTTTCAGAAACACCAGTATGAATAGAGCCACAAATTGACGCAATAACTTAGTTAAGTTATAACCCGTTATTTTTATAACTGATAGATAATACGGACGCAGTTAGATCAACATTTGGTTGCATTTACCATATAAATAAAAGTCACGGAAGTAATAATGGCATTTAAACCAAATTAATAGATTCGAATGTTGTCACAGCAATATTTAAATTTCGACCGCAATGGATATTGTTGGGGACAATATGGCAACATTAGTATTCGATCTAATTATATCATGAAATGAATATGAAGTTATAATAGATATTATTTTTACGATACTATCAGGTCAAATCTCTTATGATATACGTGGAAACATGGGGTGGAAACTGCTTTTACCATACAGATCTGACGTGTTTCTACATGTGTTTCTACATGTGATTTTGTTCTTACAGTCATGCGAATTCCGGAGAATAATGATAATGATTAAAATTCACAAGAACAAAACTTAAAAATGTTTATATTAAAATAAAGTTTGCAAGTTACAAGGTTCCGATGTAGACAACTTTTACATTGGCGTAGGATATTGTAAAGTGAAACAGCTATCTCACGGTGTCTGAAACCCGTTTCTTAAACCAGTTTAAAACTTATAACAAATACTCGTATCCAACAGAAGTATCTTCTCGGAAACTTTCCTGTTTAAGTTTGCGTAAATTTAAGTTTCTTAAATGTATTTCCGGAAAAATCATATCCAGTACTCTCGTAAATAAATCCATCCAGGATTTCTTCTGAAGATATTTCTGGAGTTATATTTGTACTGACGTCGCCGAAATTAATTTTTAACTTATTGTATGAAAATATGCTTGTATACACACACACATACATACTTAAGTGTACATAACGTTCATGATGCCTTGGAATTGAAAGATTTTTATGAAAAAAAAAACAAAATTTTTTTCAGTATAATTTTTGTCACCATAATTGGTAAATAGATCGGAATGCACATAATACCATGGTACCGTGCAAGTGATGGTGTTTGGCAGTCAAATTGGTAGCGATATGGTAGTCGCAAGCTCCGAGGTTCATGCTATAAAAGAGTCCTTATGTTCTTCAAGTCAAAAGTTCATATGAGACAGTCTCATAGTATATTTTTCTTATATTTTTATTGTTATAACGAGAGAAAATTTGGGCCATGATGATTTGGGGTTTGATCTGTTTAAGGCTACGCCCCTGTCATTTTAAGTTTCCAGTGCATCTTTTAATTCTCCATGTCCATTCTTAAACTGTTTAGTATGAGATATGGGCTGCGGAGATAGCTTTATGCAACGATATTTCAGAAGCCGAGGAGCTGGTTACGCGAACAAATGGCTATTGGTAAAGCATCTTATATTAAATTCTGCTTCTTATCCATGTCCCACTGTAAATCACGGTTATCTCACAACTGATGAAGGTATGGACAGTTCACAACCACACTCTCGTGTGGATTGATTCACTTTAATATTTTACCTTAACGAGGTGTCTGAATGACGGACCGCCGTAACCCGAGACTTTTTTTTATTCCTAGCAATTTCCAGGAAATATAACAAGAAAGTAACTTTTCTTCTTTCAGTCATTAAAAACTTTCCTGACACACCTGCGTCTCACAGGAACCTTTTGACGCGCTAATTGAGGTACTTTAAATTTTGTACTTAATCAGGACCTTAATAATTTATATGACCTTTATATTACAGATGGCATAAAGTTAGTAATAGTACGTAACATCACGCCTGTAATCCCCGAAGGGGTAGGCAGAGGAGTGTAGTACACTCACACGTTTCACCAGTTACGTTAAAGTTACTAATGTCTCTACTTCTACCATAATAAGAGAAAATCCGTTTTTATCTTAGCCTTTGCTATTTTTATCTGTCTCTTAATAAACGCCGTTCGTTATGGAACTAAATAAAAAATCATATAGAAGCGACATTCAAATATCTATCCCTGTAGGAAAAATGGTCAAAATAACCGTAGGATTCATTTACCTATCGCTTTAAAATGATCGTGACGGAACATTTGCGTGTTTGCTACAACATGGTTAAATATGCAAAAGTATTGGCATGATAGAGAAATGAAAAAAAAAACTAAATTCTCTTCGTATACATTTAAACGTGCCTGACATTTCACGTGGAATATTCGAATTTCGAATTCCTATGAAATCGTACCGAGCATTCAGCGACATTGTCAAGATTTATTGAAGAAGTCGGTGAAGGAGGTGCAGCGTGTGAATAGAAGATGCAGACTGAAGTATGAATGCTGTGCATAGATATTTTTCACGTGCCGCATCCCAATGAATGTCGTGATTGCGATATAGATATGGAGATATTTATTTATTCCGCAATATATTTTGCTGTTCTTAGGACCGACAAAATATGAAGTTGTAAATGTTAGTTTCTGGTGATGTACCGTTTATTGTACTAGATAATTTAGCTTGACACTGCTTGCTTTTATGTTCAAAAATATATAAAGAAATAAAAGTTTTATTAGACATACAGTCCCTAAGCAAATTTATAATCAAATCAATTATTAAAATTTTTAAAAATATGTCACAAAATCTCACACTACATCTATATAAACGATCGCTTTTATGAAATATTTTCTAATTATAAAAAGCTATCATTATCACTTTATGTTCATAGTTCATACATTACTAAGTAAAGTTTATACAAATTTTAAACGAGATATTGTTGAATTTTAAGTAACACTTTCCTTTTAGTGCTGGCGTAACTAATCTATTAATAAATTCAAAGTTCCATCCAGGCCATTAGTTTCCACTCACACTCGGAACGGCCTTTCTACGGAGTGTATAGCAAATTATGACATAAAATATTCATGTCATTGTCTATTGTGTTAGTAGATAACTGTTCGTTTGGAAATAACAATATTTGGGTAAAACTTTTTTAAATATCTCGGAATAGTCTAGATACGGCTCGGCTAACTGATTCCAAATTGTACTGATGTTCTTTTTTAACTGAAATTGTCAATGGACTGATAGAAATTTTAAATTTCCAAGTAAAGTGGATGATTGGCTAAAATTTTAAAGTAAAGACCTGAAGCTGGAGCTCAATTTTGACTTATTGGATAGTCCTATGTCCAGCAGTGGACGGGAATTGGCTGATAGTGATGATGATAAAAAATTTTATGGATATAACTTGATGAATGATTATTGATTTGATGATAATGAACTTAAGCTTTGATTAGAAAGAACAGATTGTTTTTGAGCAGCAGTAATAGTTAATCGGTTTAAAATTTAAGTCTCCTACTACACGTATCGGGGTTCGAATCTTGCTGCGTATCGATTTATATACAAATTGTTGTCCTTTTAAAATTAACTGTGAAGGGACACGTTGCAGGAAAACTATACTCCATAAAGTTTTCTATTAAATTCTATGAGGCGTGTAAAGTTCTCCAGCTCACACTCGAAAGTCGGACAGAGCACCGCCTTAATACTCTCCTTAAAGAAGACCTGTGGTCAACAATGGAACGGTGAAAGAGCCAATGAACACGAAAAGTTTAATGTAGACTGTGACAAATTGGATTCAAAATACTACAGACATTCTCAATAAAATATCTACGAATCAGAAGATTATTTTGATTCTCAGTGTTACATCTAAGAATCAGATGACTACGGCCACACTCAGTGTCACATCTAGGAATCAAAAGACTACGGACACATCGTAACATCCAACATTACACCGTAATAGTGAAAGCATTACCCCTTACCCACCGATAAATTTGGAGGTCGGACAGAGGGTTGAACTACCCTAGATAGAATTCAACCACAATCTAAAACCCAGAGTAAAGCCTATAAAATACAGCAACGTTGAAAACAAAGTAAATCTTAATACCTACATATAATATATTGTTCGCTTTTCCTATAATTTTTTTTTTTTAATTCTTGACTTATTCCGTGGATTATCTAAACTTTTCTTCTCCCTAAAAGGATTCGGCAGAAAGGTATACTTACCGGGACTTATCACTGAACACGCAAACGTATGTACATGCATATATATTACACGTGAGTTTAAAATTTCCTTTTTAGATCGGCTACATAAGAATACAAGCGTATATTTTGGAAAAGCAAGCTTTAAACAGGATTGGCTCGAGTATTCTGTGTCAAAAATTTTGCAGAAAGAAAATTTTGGTAATTTCATAGTTGCATTTCCTTCCTGATGATTATTAGGTGTCCTTCTACAATGTGTATGAACAATCGACAACCACGTTTCAGATACCACTACACCTTTTAAAATATAAAGTGATATGTATGAAGACTAGGAAGTAAACCTCTATTTACTTATTTTGTGTTTAGTTTTTAAAATTTAAATATCACTTGCTAACGGTGAACGAAAACGTCGTGAGGAAACCTGCACACCTTAAAATTTATAAAAAAATAATAATTCTAAGGTCTGTGAAGTCCGCCAACCCGCACTTGGCCAGCGTGGCGGACTACGGCCTTAACCCTCTCAATATAAGAGGAGACCCATGCTCCAATAGTGGAATGTTAATGGGTCGATTTAAAAAAAAAAGTGTTTAACGTTCTGTTCGTTGCAAGAAAATGTTACTCTGAAAGGAATCCCCAAAACTTTTCCCATCCTATTCGAAATATACCGAATCTATTGTTTTATTATAAGTCTATATGTCGGCTTTTCTCATCTTGTTTTACCTCTATTCCTTACGGACCATTATTGAAATTCGAATAAGATTCTTATCCTATAAATGCTAATCTGACCCTTCAGCTCCCTACATACAAAATTCGATCTTTTAACCAATTTGCTGATATTGGAAAAGAATGAAAATCCGTCTTTGGCAAACGAAAACATGAATGCGAGTTTCCAAAATATTTGAATGGACAATTGCGTGAAATTATTAGTGTCAGTCGGAACATTCGTATGCTCAATTATATTTCATTCTTATGTTGGAACATTCGTATGTTTTGTAACTTTAACCATAACATATATTTCAACTGAATTTTTCTAAAGCCATAGAAAGCCTTAAAATTTAATTTTGATCTGATTTTCTTCACTCTCGTACTCGAGAGTACGGGACTACTTCTACTGAAGTTCTAATTTACGACTTCTACTGAAGTAGTCTTAAATTTATTAATTCGGTACATTAATTAAACTTATATCGTTCAACAAGAAATTAAATTTCGGTTAAAGTTTTCGTTGCGACTAAAACAGGAAAAACAACTGCTGGTGTAGATCTAGTTTAAGATAATTTCCGATGCACCCGCATACTTTCCTGGATCGCGCGGAGAGTATTCCTCGGCTAAGAGAATTTGTTTCTTGCTTACTGCTTTGATTCTACAGCCACTGAATTCGACTAGTTAATTTTTTTATCATGTTACATTTAGTATCTATCGTGCCTTCTCTTTTATTTATATATTATAATATAATTTAAAATTTAAAGTTTAAACTGATAATCCTGGAGACAGTTTTTATTGATGCAAACATTCGCGTGTATTCGGGCGATCCCCGCCAGGCACAAGTTTTCTACATTTTTATTTACGCCAAATGCAATTCGGTATTCAGATTTGGATGTTTTTCAGATGTTTTTATATTTTCATTACGTAATGAAAAAGCGTTATGCCTCCATCCGACTGTTCCTCTCACTCTATCGTGACGATTTCCACTATTTAACTCCTACAGTAAGCCACGTTAATGAATTTAGTTCCAGTACTCTTTATTTCATTAGACTAGTTACTCGATCGCAGCTAAACACTAAACTTGTCTAAACTTGTGTGAGCGTTTTAGTATAGTTTCTTAAATATTTTCCAATATTGGCTTTTCCAATATTGTTAAATATTTTACATCTTGTATTGATAGTAAGTAAAATCACACCTTAACCATTCATTTGCGTTTTATTTATTAAGTTTCTAATGATTAATAGGTCAATTTTAGGAGTTATGTTTAGACCAAGATTTGAAGGGTTGTAGCTTTGAAAGTTTAAAAACAGTATTAAAACCAAGCAAAAGTAAAATACTCCTTATATCTAAAAATATACTATAACGCTTTGTGAAAGGTGGTAAAAGAATAACTGAAACTAATCCAGCCACAATCAATACATGTCAGCTACAACAAAAATCTTTACGTCAAATGTCGGGCGTAATCTTTTTTAAGCGCTCAATCGAGGAATTGAAGAAAGGGATCAATTTCTGCCCATGGAGCATACGTCATGGGCAGGGAAAAGGTTTTATGTTCGGCTTAATCTGCCCCCAGGGTTCGGTGGCCATTAATTAGGTCGGCTGACCGATGTCTTGGCGGTTTTTGCGGCGACAACTGACGTATGTGTTTCTCACAACATTGCTGGATGAGATGATTGGCTTCACGAATCCTTATATCTTCATATTGTCTGGTGTAATTAGATACAAGTCTCTTTTTTTTAATTTTCTCATAATTTGTACATGTTCTTTTTTGGACTTAACCTTCTTTTTTTTCGTTTTACGCAAACTACATACCTATTACTACCAGTTCTACAAGTGATTTCGAAAATAAGGCAATGTGCATAGAATGTGTCATTGGGAGCAATATGAATTTTTTTGTCTGTTTAATATTTGGCACTCATGTGGTTTTAGAGGTGAAAATTCCTTTGACAACATATGCTGAATTTTGTCTTTTTACGATTATCTTACAGCTGGATGTTATTTAGTAAGTAATATTGATTTATGAATGTTATAGAATACGTCATGTATGTAAGGAAAATAATGTTTGGTACTCAGGGTTCTCTAAGTCTCTCCTTACCCTGTAAAAGACGAAATGATGGTCGTTTCACTAGTAAAAAGTTCTGTCAGGTAAAAAGTTCTGTCAGGTTTACATTAAGTTCGATATTACAATACCAAATATGAGTATGATATAATGCTTGGATTCATTTATTGGCGCCCAAAATGCACTGTAAACTATTTACATCAATTCGGTAACTTGCCAGCTCCAGTTCACGATTAAACCAGATTCAGCTACTGTATTCATGTACTAGTAAATCATATACGACTTTAAATTAATAGGATCATAATGTAACGTACGTAACATCACGCCTGTAATCCCCGAAGGGTTAGGCAGAAGAGTGTAATAGGACATTCTCAAGTTTTACCAGTTACGTTTACGTCCCATGGAATAGGTGGTGAGTCTATTGCCATACATCGGGCACAGACTAGACTCCGAGTCGCTACTAAAAATTCTAAATTAGAATAATCCAATGTTACCCGATCCGGGATTTGAACCTAGGACCTCCCGATCGACAGTCGCACATTCAACCAGTCGACCAACGAGGCAGTCTAATAGGATCATGGATTAAATTAAGTACTAATGCATAGTAATAACTCTATTAATTAGAGGCATTCATTTTTAAGGCAGCTTTTAGTAATTCCCAATAAAATGTATTTATTTGTGAGATATTGTTAACAAGATCTTATAACAAAAATACAAAAGTGCGCTCACTCCGCCGAATTAGCGTACAAATATAAGTTTAAGTTTTACATTTCTATTATTTGCGTATTTTAACATAAATTTAATGAAAAATATCCTGTTTTTCACTAATACAATTTACTAACATGTTTTAATTACCTGATTTTTTTTAACTACCCACGTCATGCCAGAAAATCGATAGTTCTTGAAGAAGCTTTTGATTAGTAAAAATATGTAAATAGTTAGCTCCTTTGGTGTTTTTTTATTTCGTGCGTTTTTTTTATTTAGTGTTTCTTTTTTATTTTGTGTTTCTTTTTTATTTAGTGTTTCTTTTTTATTTTGTGTTTCTTTTTTATTTTGTGTTTCATTTTTATTTTGGGTTTCTATTTTATTTTGTGTTTCTTATTTATTTTGTGCTTCTTTTTTATTTTCTGTTTCTTTTTTATTTTGTGTTTCATTTTTATTTTGGGTTTCTTTTTTATTTTGTTTTTCTTTTTTATTTTCTGTTTCTTTTTTATTTTGTGTTTCTTTTTCATTTTGTGTAGAAATACACGCACGCATCTTTTTCGCACCATTGTTAACACAAAATAAAAAGAATTTTATTTTGTGTTAATAATAGTGCGAAAAAGATAAAATAATTTTATCATCATCCACTCTTTTATTATTCAATTGTTGAATACGTCTTACTTCAAAGCGTGAGAAAGTTGAGGCTGCAATTCAACGCTAGTCGATTGCAGATAGACTAAGGCAATTCCATGGTGTGATTATTTTGTTAAGATATTATAATTATATTGGGAATTTGTAATTTATTATTATATTTAAGAAGGCGAATGTAATTCTACAAAAACTCCCAACAAAAAAATTCTTATTATTACGTCGTTACGCCAGGTACCTTACGAGGCAAGCAGGGAACACCAAGCACCAATCTTTATCGTTACAGAAATGACGTTCTTGTTTTATATCTGTTATGAATTTTTTGGTTGTTTTAATATAAAGCCGTGTGTAGTATACTAGAAGTGAAGAAGTCTACTCTGATTTCTACATGTATAAATACAATCGGATAGAAGGCATATCGCTCTTAAGGGAATAGGCTGGTCTATGTATCAATTAGAATTATTCTAAGCGCGCTGAGAGCGGTCCGCCGACCTTTAATAAGGTAAAACATTTCGTTGAAATCAATGTCACCTTCAGATTTCAGTCACATTTACATCATTAAAGGTAATCAATAGATTATTCTTAATGATATGACTTGCTTTGATTAAAATCATTTGCATGTATTCCTGTCGGGACGGAGGAAGAATATATCCCTTGGCTAAACTGACTGAATGTCAGGGTGTCGTAAGACGTGATTAGAACCGGGGCTGGCAGGTTGCGGTATTTCGCAGCCTGCCTAGGCACGACTACAAGGCCCAGGTCGCCTACGGGCAGTAGTGTAGCCGTCAATGGAAACCTATCTTTCGAATCAGATAACATACTGATGATAAAAAAAGGTAACGGCTTAACTCACGTACGTTTTTCGGGATTACCCGGAGTCTCCGTCGCGACTTCGCTGCAAGCGACGGGTGCCCTTGAGGAAGGACCTAGTACAGGTCCGAAACTAGTCGGGTAATCCCGAAAAACGTACGTGTGTTAAGCCGTTACATTTTTAATCATGTGTATAAATACTCACGAAACATTTAATAGTAAAACATTTTGATGATGATGAACATCATCAACAGCATCATATTCAATTACTTTTATAATTCAACTGGTGGACACATCTCCTCTTAGCAAGAGACGGTCAAGACCGTAATTTGCCAAGCTGACCAAGCATGTGTTGGCTGACTTCATAGCCCAAAGAGAATATCATGGAGAACTCTAGCACGTGTTATTTGTACTTTAGATACTTTCCTTAATCGTCATAGAAAATGACTTACTTGGTTTGAACCCAGGACCTCCAGAACAGGCGGCTGAATTATAAGTTTTGATAAGGCCAAAACTGGATAGACGCGACATGTAATTTCGTGTCGCGAAGATACCAACTGATATATAAAGCTGTGGAATATAATTCAAATAAATTATCAGGCGTAATTCATCGAATGATAGAGACAGACTTACACAGTCAATACTCGCGCGAGCGAGACACTAGACGGTTATATCTCACTTATATTTAACGGCCGAGAGAAGATTATGATTGCCTAGTTTTTCACGAAAGGTAAAAAAATATTTGGTATGCTATTTCTGAATTGACTACCTCAGTTACTAAAAATAAAAACGGTGTAAACATACTATATAATTATTAAAAATCGAATTTAACGTAACGTAACATCACGCCTGTAATCCCCGAAGAGGTAGGCAGGGCAGTGTAATACACTCCCATGTTTCACAAGTTACGCTCACGCCATGCACCGGGCATAGATCAAGACTCCGAGTCACTACTAGAAATTCTAAATTAGAAAAATTTAATAGTATCTGACCCGGAATTTGAACCCGGGACCTCCAGATCGATAGTTGCTTTGCAGCGACTCGACCGACCAGGCGAATTTAACGTTTTAGTAAAATACTTGCGCGATTTAATAAAATACATAATAAATGTTATGTAGTTTTCAGCTATCTGGCGACCACAATACAATCTCTCTTAAGGCTTACGTTAAGACCAGAAGGCGATATGCGCAGATGTCACATGATTATTATTTGTTAGTTCGTATTTTTAATTTATTTTATATGTAGTATTGTTAATTTATTTATTTATAACCAGATAGGATAACTCTTATTATCGTCGTCTATTTCTGCCTCTTTGTTTAAATGTTAAAGCTGTCATTTGTTGTCTATGTGTGCCATAGATTATAAATATATTTTTAAGTTGACTGTTTAATTTTATAATATGCAAAGGTGCGGAGATAATTTGTTATTGGGGCCAAAATATACGTTAGTTTTGAGGACGGAATAATCACAGTTCCGCAGGAACATATGTGTAGCCGAAGGCCAGTATTATTCGTAGTTGTCAGTATCTTTAGGAGTTATATTTGCAAGGCTTATATTTGCCTAATTTACCTGTCTGTAGTTTGCGCAATTAGCCTATTAAAATATTAACCTTCAAATAAAATATATAAGAGCAATAAAAGGCATTTGCGAGAACTTTCGAGAACACATTTTTTTTAATTTATTTTGATGTATAAAAATATTTACCCGTCCTTGGCCCTTGGATCATAGCCTTAATCCACTTGATTCTGAGAGAAGATGCGTCTCCTTGGAGAAAGGATAAACAGGTGATGATGGTTAAGCTTATTACACTCCAACTAAATTAATTACTTTTTGATGGGAAAAGTCAGAAGTCTCCAAGCACTAAAAGTAAAAATGTTTCCGGTCTGTAAGAATAGAGATTTCTGGCACAAGGTGCTCTGCTCATCCCATAAGGGACCTGGCATGACGATGTTATAATAGTAATACGTTTAAATGCGGCACAATAACAACGCACAACATAACACATGACTGCCTCAAAATGAATACATCCTACCATGGCGCAGGTAATCACAATGGGGTGAGCTAGCTACAGCAACAATAGATCTTAAAGTACGTATGTATGTCCGTGTACATTAGACGAGACGCCTGGTGCCGTCGTTTGATTGCGAAGAGACAGCTCCCAGTGTTCATGGAACGTTTTATTTATTCCGATCACGTCTGATCCGCACGTATACTTTGTTGCAAACACATTTAGATATCAAACTGTAAGATGCCGTGCGTACTACAATATCGAATATTATATCAGACGCTGTGCCAAATTCAATTTCAACTAGAAATGCTCAATTCTTGGTTCCACATAACCATTATTAAATGGTTAGTGTATGCATAACATAGTTTCTCGCCAGGGTGCTTACGGGGTAGGTACAGAGCACCGAACGCTAAATATATCTATAGTTGTTTATAAGTTTTGGTGCATAACAGTATGTTGCAGTGGAAATAGAAAGAGATGTGCAGTGGAATTGACTTTTAAGTATTACGAGACATGTTTATACGGATCCTTAGTTGGTTCGTGACGTCGTTTGGGTGGAAACTGTACAAGCAGCAGCCGCTGGGAGTGTTTTATTCGCATCACGTACCCTCCGCACGGCAGCTCGTCGCAAACATATCCAGACATCAAACTATTAGAGGCCTTAGTGTAATGGTGGGTTTAGTCGGCGACATAGCTTACTATCAAGTTCTGCGTGCTTTGTATGAATAGCTTGCGTGGTGGTGGTTGGTGTAGTGGTTTGTTAATTTCGTTGGCGAGTTGTGGGTTCGATTTCCATCTTGTATCAATGTCGTTCGATCCGAAAGCAAGCCAAGTAAATTTCGATTGTGACAACCAGATGGATTATAATCTTTATTTTGTTGTTCTAATTTTCACGATATTTATATATTTTATGTCTCAAGAAACATTACAGTTCTAATTACTCGTATACTCTTAAATTCGCTTTAATTAAAGTTAGCAGCGGAGGTACCTCTTTATTAAGGTTCAAACTGGGATGTGCAATTTTATTTCAAGAAGAAGCTTGATATTTTGTTTGCTTTAAAATGTTCACTGCGAAATTCTAATTAGAGGTTTTAAGCTTTGAAAGTTATTCATAATAAATGGAATATTACAGTTGAAAATTGTAAGAACCTAACATCACGCCTGTAATCTCCGAAAGGGTAGGCAAAGAAGTGTAGTACACTCCCACGATTTCCCAGTTACGTTTAAGTCTCGTGGAATAGGCGGTTAGCCTATTGCTATACATCGGGCACATTTCTAGACTCCGAGTCACTACCTACTAAAAATTCTAAATTAGAAAAATTCAATAGTATCTGACCCGGGATTTGAATCTAGGACATCCCGATCGGTAGCTGCGCTTGCAACCATTCGACCAACGACCCGGTCAAAATTGTAAGAAAACGTAAATAAACTGAATGTTAACTTACTGAAGGTTTTGTAATCATTATCATCATCAGCCTCTCTGTCCATCCCTGGACGTAGACTTCTTCTGATAAGCGCTATCCCGCCCTGTCCTCAGCTTGCCGTACACGCTCATTTCATTCCACTTACCCTGGAGACATCCTACACTATGCTTGCCAAGTCGCGATTTCCACTCCAGAAATCATTTACTCCAACGGTTATCAGTTATTCACAAAAATTCACCAGGTTTTAAAATAGAAATCATAACGCATTTTTATTTGAAGAGAATAATACTCGTAAAATGACGCAAAAGTTTGTTGTTCCTTCATCTATAAAGAACACGTGAGTTTGCAAACTATATGTAGTGTACACTACCATGAGTACGACTACGAACACGTGTTCCCGCGGGAAACGGAATATCCCGAGGGCTGTAGATTGCAAAATCGATAGTTGCTAAGCATTTAACTTTCACTGCAAGAGCGATTGATTTATATGAAAGTAAGTAGTTCTCTAGTATCTAGTAAATACTTAGCTATATGAAATTGATTATATATCAAAGACTCGACGACTATAACAACGACATAAACAGTGATAGCCTACTTGGATTACGAGTAGAATGCAGCTTCCCTTTGTCAGAGGTCCTGGGTTCAAATCGTGGCAGACACTTCTTAAAAAAAAATGGTTTTGAGACTAAATACGTAATGGTGTAATGATGAAGAAATAATTGTGAGAAAACCTGCGCACCTAGACTTCTGTTTAATGTACCTTACGGGGTAGGCAGAGGATACAGAGAGACGAATATCTCTATCCTTACAGACCTGGCGCCCTTTTTCTACATTAGTCACTCGCTGGTTTTGAATACTTTTAACCACTCCATCAGTCATCATTCGATCTACGTGATCTAGTTAGGAGGGTCCTGTTCTTTCGGGATTTGCTTCCATTAACATTCGCCTTATATATTTTTTTGTCATACGTTTATCTACCAATCTTTTTAAATGTCCAAACCATTGGCATCACGTGTCTTAAGATAACAAGAATAAAACAAACAAACGAAGTCACATTAAATCAAACGGATATTTTTAATAACACATACGGAAGCACAAAGAAAGAGTCGCAGGTGTTGTTATCACATGATCTATAGAGAAACAATAAAGTGTCCTATAAACTTATATATTTACATGCCGAAGCGTTGTAGATTTGTCGTGTAAGCGTATCGAAGACTGTAAAGTTTAGACAAGTTTTCAGTTGTGTGACTCGGAGCTTGGAATTGTGCCCGACCCGAAATAGGCTCACCCCCTATTCCATGGGATTTAAACGTAACTGGTGAAACGTGGGCGTATGCTTCAGTCCTCTGCCTACTCCTTCGGGGATTACAGGCGTGTTGTTACACTTTTAGACAAGTTCCTCCAAAGCACATTGATTTTTCATTTTACGTACTACGTAGTCCAAACTACTTCGAAGCCTCGATAAGGATTTTTTATTAATACAATTATTAAATTCTTAAGCAATGTTAAAAATACGACTTAATTATGTATATTATTAAGGAAGTACAACTTAGAGTTCTCAGTAAAATTCTGTAAGGCTTCTGAAATCAGTTAACTGGTACTTGGTCAGCGTGGAAGACTCTGGTTTGAACTTCTTTTGTTCTGAGAGGAGATCTCTGTCCAACAGTGGGGTGATAAAAGTGTTCATGTTGTTACTGGACAACAAATGACGAATTTAATTTTTCCTCCCGAATTTAACGTGACGGTACAGATTTCCTATCGCTACTCACTTTCAAAGGAAAAAATAAAAAAATAAAAAAAATAAAAATAAAAATACTTTATTACATTTCAAAAAGATAATTAGAATAAAAGATAATTAGGTGAAACGGAATTAGATCTTATATTGGGAATGTTTCGGTATTAAAACACTTTTCGATCAATAAATAGGCGATTACTCTAAAACTGCTATGTAGCGGTTGGTTACGAACCTAACAAACACATACGGACCGACCGGTCATGAATAGTTAAGTATGGGTGGCGTGGGGCAGTACAATGGAATAAAGTTTCTTCAGACTGTTAGATTTTCCTACAGTTGTAATGGCACCTTATGTATATTTGTTTAGTAAGTGTCTTTATTCTCATATAGATAATGATATAACAATATTCAACACAATATATCCAAGCGACAAAGTATCCAATACCCTATAACAAAAGTTATAGCCTTAACGAAATCCCCTTTGTCGAAAAAAACTTTTCTACAGTACCAATAAAATGCTAAGAAGCTGCCCAATGTAAAACAAAATCTTCAACTTTTGCCCTTTTCACTTCAAGTACAGGATAAGAGCAGTTAATACATTCTTTTTATTGTCAAGGATAATCTTCACAAGATATATTGCTTAAACGATTTTCGTCGCCAACACCGCACCGCGAGGCGACTCGTTGAAATAATCGTCGCAAGAAAAGGAAACTAAGTTTGCGTTTCGTGCAAGCTCTAGTGTTGTTCGTGTGAGTTAATGCTTATTGTGATGTAGACATGCGCGGTGTGCGCCCGGCGGTTGAGGGTTTCACAGTGGCGTGTGGCGTCACGCGGCTCGCCGGTGCGCGCCGCCCCAGTAGTCCGCTCGCTGCGGTCACCTCGTGCCAACTTACGTAAGTCGGAGCGACGTTCGACGTTCGGAAAAAATACGAGAAAAAAAATCACGTCACTACTCCGCGGTGTAACACTTTTCGTGCTCCTATACGACACCTAACCCTCTATATACTCAAGTTCGAACGGTCGGCACTTGCGAACGCAACGGAGTGAGCAATCATAAGTGGGTGTAGATATCAGTGTTTGTTTGACATTTGAGTGTTGAATGGAACATTATTGACGACGCGTGTTGTCGAGGTAAGCTTTCCATTTGTGTTATTTTCCCGTGAATTACTTTTTATTATATTTTAATAGTAAGAAAATTTTTGCTCTTATTTACTGGTAGTTCTGATTGATTATTTTGTTAGTATTTCTATTTCTGATTATTTTGTTGCTGATAATTAAAAATTTGATTATTCTCTTTCTGAAATTAAATCTAGAGTATATACAGCACTCGATAATTTATAGCGTTCATAATTAATTTTATCATGAAACGTTGCTCACTTAATATTGTTTAAACTTGTTAATTAAAATACTATATTATTTGACATCTAATTATCATAACGTTATATTGCCAACACATTAATTAGTAAAAGTTTTACAATAGCCGTTATTTTATTTCACCGGTCATTATCTAAAATTAATAATATTTAATTAGTAAAAGTTTTACAATAGCCGTTATTTTATTTCACCGGTAATTATCTAAAATTAATAATATTTAATATGATCATACTGTATACGTATTACCTACAATTTCTGAAATAATTTAACATGGAAATACAGTATTAAATTATAGAAAAGAGAGAGCGGAGCCCTCTCAAATCAAATTCCAACCAGAAGTGGGAGCATCAAGGATAAGAGATCGAGCAAGAGGCTTTATATGGCATTAAATGTGAACGTTCCTCTGCTTCCTTTTTTAGGTTAAATTTACTGAAAAACTTTGGCCATTAGTTGCGTCGAGTACGAGCAAAAACTTGCCCTTGAAGTGTAAAGTAAGCTCCGGGAAACATTTTAGGATTCAATTTTGAACTCGTCGCTAGCCGTTTATTTTGTGTTTTCTCATGTTACGAGTATTTCGCACGCGGAACTCATAAAAAATTCCTTTCCGAACATTAAATTTTCCGCGAGACGGCCCGCCGGCGCCTGGAAATTGTTCAAATAATGTATTTTACATTTCATACCTGAACTAGCGACCCCGGCGCATACGTACCTACCCACTGCGACTTTATCACAATATTCGCTCTAACCAAATTTACATATTAGGAAAAATCATCGCCTTTTCGTATGCTTCAATTTAGGTACGCGCACGTTTTGTCACATGAATTTGAATATTATTCAGACGTGTTACAATATACAATTCCTTTTAAAGATCTCTTTAGAATACCTAATAGGAAGGCTTAGTAAGAGTTGTAATAGTGTAGTGGTTTGAAAGTCAGCTTTAGTAGTCAGGTCTAGGTTCAAATAAAAAAAAAAGAAATGTCTTTTAGATCAAATGTCATTTAATGTAACGGTGGAGAAAAGGAACGCGAGGAAATCAGCACGTCGCAGTAATCGCACTTGGCCAGCGTGGTAGATTACGACCTCAACCCTGTTCATTCTGAGAGGTGTCCCGTCTTCAATATATACATGTTCCAGATCATGGTCAAACTGAGCCCGGGCGAAAAAAGAATTTAAATAAAAGTATTACTTAGCCAAGGGAAAGGGCAGATAATAAGTTTACATTCCACCGTTTGAGGTATCCTACTCAATTATCAAAAGAAAAATGATATAATACCTTTCTAGTTCCAGGGCTGATTTAAATAATGTTCGAATAATAAATTCGAACTACGTATTATGGAATTGCGTTGTTTTTAAATTAATATGTTCGAATAATAAATTCGAACTATTATCGAATTGCGTTGATTTTAAATATGTTCGAATAAAAAATTCGAACTATTATCGAATTGCGTTGTTTTTAAATATGTTCGAATAAAAAATTCGAACTATTATCGAATTGCGTTGTTTTTAAATATGTTCGAATAATAAATTCGGACTATTATCGAATTGCGTCGATTTTAAATATGTTCGAATTTCAAATTACAATATAATTAACTAATCTCGGAAAACATTTACTATTATCTCAATAAAATTTTCTTGTTTTAAATGAATCTTTATATTGAATATTGGCAATATATCATAAAAAATTTACATTTTTAACAGCAGTTAAACAACAATTATGGAAAGCATTGTTATAGATACATATATGAATAATTAAATGCTTTGCATTATTTAAATTGCAGTCCACGATTGCATTGCTGTCTTGCACTTTTGATGCAGCCAGAAAATTTATAGAACGTCTGAAAAGATAAATGGAGAAAGATACTCGAACAGAGAAAGATAAAGTTGAAGTTTCTAGATTATAAGTTTAAGATAACTAGATCCATTAATAATGTATACATTTATGCTGATTGTATGATAACTGCGACCGTAACTATAATGAATCAGTGTGGTTGATTTTGATAATGGGTTTAGTCGTTCACATTTGTATAGAAATGGAAAAAATTGGCCCTAAAATTTCAGGATTTCTGTACGATCGAAGTTTAGAAGACTAGAGATCGAAGTTTAGAAACTAATGATAGAGGCATAGTCTCTATCATTGGTTTTAAACTCATATGACATTTTTACAAGTTTTTTTTTTACTGCCTCGTTGGTCGAGAGGTTGAAACCGCGGCTGCCGAACGGAAAGTCGTGGGTTCAAATCTCGGGTCCGGTACTATGGCGATTTTCTAATTTAGAATTTCTAGTAGTGACTCGGGGTCTGGATTAGTGCCCGGTCTATGGCAATAGGCTCCTTGGGACTCAAACGTAACTGGTGAAACGTGGGAGTGTATTACACTCCTCAGCCTACCCCTTCGGGGATTACGGGCGTGATGTTACGTTTTTTTAACATTTTTATTATATTATGACAATAGCGAAACTGGCAGTAGCGGTCAT
>DWJK01000416.1:0-22650 GCA_018248815.1 Croniades pieria auraria
AAACGTGGAAGTATACTACACTCTTCTGTCTACTTCTTCGGGATTACAGGCGTGATGTTAAATTTATTTAAAGAAATAAATATTTGCTCTTAAAGGCGATTATGCATTAACGTCAACGATCGGAAATATCAGAATCATCTGTAAAACAAAAATAACAAGCCAATTGGACAAGATATCATGTGTCGGCAATATATATACATAATATGACAGACAGTCACATTAGATGTGGAATTGACTTCGAAACTTTACCCTGCCCACCTCTACCCAGTCTCAATATCATATTGGCATCGTAAATCAATCTGGTTTCCTTTGTATACGAGTGAATAAAATAATAATAAAAATAATCTACACGAATTTTAACTGATGATTAGTATTAGTATGCTTTAAGACTCCTCCACTTTTGAACCATATTTAAGGGTAAGGAACTATATTTAGGAGTAACCATATCGGTAATTTCTTTAAAAGTGCTGTGTATAGGGGACGGTGGCCACCTTTTAAAAGTTTTCTTGTTCGATAGAAAATAAAATGTAAATTATTTATATATCGCACAATAAAAATAAAAAAACAAGAAGCAACAAAGACAGTCTAACAGAAATCCACAATGAATTTTACACTCTGAAACTACAAGTCTTATTGCTCTTATTGAAGAAATTAATAGTTTAATATTCTGTGAAAATTTATATAACGATATATATTTAAATTATTCTAGAAACGTTGCAACAAAGAGTTCTTTAAAAAAATCTAGTGGCCCAGTAACGATCGAAGTTCTAATGTCAAAGACTACGCTTATATGAATCTTTCCTCTGTGCTACTTATTGACAACAGTCCGTCTCATGTCTGACACTGACAATGGGAATGTAAATGATAAATGGTTTATTTAATTCAATTTAAGGTATTTATAATACATATTACACATATATTTAAACATTCTGCACTCCTTCTCTATAAAAACTATAAGTGTACCAAATTTCATACTCCTTCGTCCGCGCAATTTTCGTAAAAAGGGGTACGAAGTTTTTGCTTCACGTATTAGTATATAGATAAATAATTGTTTAAAAACGGAACTAAATTTTGTGACGTTGCTGGATTTTCAGTTTCAAAGAGACAGGTCTTAAACAGGCTTTAGTCTGCGGCACTGTCTAAATGCAGGTTGGCAGACTCCTGGTAACATACTCGTGGACGAAAATTTTTACTTGCGAGCGGGCTATTTATTATTTCAAAAATAACAAGTAAATTCGAATAAGTGATATTTAGTACTCAGCTCTCTTATTGCCTGCCCTGTCAGAGACCTAGCGTGACAATGCAATAATTTAAAAAAATAGAATATCGAATGTACGCTGTAAGCGACTGAGACGGTCTAACAGACATTCACATTAGTCGTGGATTTGACGCTCTGAAACTACGCGCCTGCTCGCTTTGTTACATCATTCGATATTGTATAACTCTGAATTACATCGAAAACTAAATAAATATTAATTCATTTAAATTATAATAATTATGCAGCAAGAATTATACCTTATTATCTTTAATATTTTTTATAAACGTACTCAACAATAGCATCCGCGTCTTTAGTGGTAACTCGCAGTCAACTGTCTAAAAGATAAAGAACTGAGAATAAAATTTAATGTATAATAAACAAAAATGTTTTTTTCATCTTTAACGTGGTTTGATAATATTACGTAGCTAACATACGTTAATTCTCATTTAATTTCGATAAAAAATAGCGCAGTATTAGTAGACATTACTTATAAAAGATGGAACTATTATCGTTTTCAGTAAGAAAAAAAATTATTCCGAAATAATTACGTATCACTCGACACACGAAAATGTAATAATGATATTATTATATACAATAATGCAATTGTTACGCAAGAGATTTATTATATAAAAGGATTATTATATAATGGAAATTTTTAAATTATATAAATAATTATTAGATGTAGAAAAATTCCATAGACTACTATGAATTTTTCAACGACTTTCAACTTATTGTCTGTGAATACACAGCATAAATAAAATACTCTACATATAAAGAAAATGAAATACTATATACGTATATAACATAAATGCAACTGAATTAACAATAATGAAATTGAAGTTTATTTAAAACGTAAATTTTTTAAAAATAGATACATTTTACCTTCTTTTGCGTCCTTAAAGTAAATATAATTTTCAGTGTTAAAAAAATCAAATAAAATTACACAACAATATGATATTGCTGATTAACATATACACCATTGTTATTTTAAAAAAATGGTAACTTTTTAAAATTAAGATCATACATTTTAGTTTATGAATAGCTATAATATGTATAACTAATCAATTTGCCGTGTAAATAGCCTTTAAGCATTATTACAGTGCTTTTTATATTAAAAGCTGTGTATTTGCCAAGTGCTTAATGTATGAGCATTGTTGAATAACCAATTGATAGAAAGATTATTCGAATCATCTTCTAGAAACAAGGCGAATTCCAATTTTTTACTTGAATCCTTTTTTACTTTTAAATTATTATTGTTTTCTAAAGCCAGCCAGCCCTAGGCTGTCTCTTGATTGTCTTGACGTCATCTACGCCCTTCGTTGGCAGTGGTGGTGGTGACGGTGGCAGCAATGGCTCGATGCTGGATGTGGATGAAAGTTTTTGGGTTGAAGATGATGAGCTCACTGCAGACTAAAATAAACAGTACTCAAAATAATCGGTGAGGAAAATGTTATACATGAATATTAATTGATAATAATGTGGTAATTACGTTTCCCAGCTAGTATACATATATAGTCGAATTTTGGATGAATATAAAGGAAACGTATGAAAAAAAGATTAAACAGTAAATAATGTAGTGAACTTAGGTAATACTTTAGGTAGATAACGTATAGAAAGACAATTATTATAGAATTGAAAGAATCCTTTCAAACACAAGCTGAAGAAAATATAAGACTTACTGAAATTGATTCGGGATTAGGATTCGATGAAATGTTTGTGGACTCGACTTTGCCAGATGTTTGATTAGTTGAAGTTTTCTTGGTTGGCTGTGCTGAAGAGGCACGGACTACTACCGGTGTGCTAGGGGTTATTTCCATTGTTGGTAATACAGACGCCTGTGAAATACCAAAAATATTCAAGCATTTTCCGTGTCAGCAGGTCAAAACAATGAGTAATTTATTGCGAACTAATGATAGAAAAAACCTTTTTGAAAAGAAGAAACTATTGAAATTGAATTTTTGAATCATTCTAAGTGTTCTTTACATCTGTTACTTGCCTTAGATTTGTTAGTAGCCGGCGGTGGAGGCAGAGCACCTTCAGTAGGCTTTCTCCCGGGAGCTGTTGGCCTGGCGACAAGTATGGGACTAACTGATCTTGGAACCGGTGAAGAAGCCCTAGAAACCAACTGTAAAAGTATTGTAATATTGACATTCGTTGACATAGAAATTATTTGATCAATATTAAAAATGATAATAATAAGATTTACCTCAGACGCAGTAGGACTAACAGACCTGGGTCTTGAAGAAGCTGATCTGCTGGGAGCCGTTGGATTCAATAAAGTACCTACAAGAAGTGTCTGCCCACCATCTGTAACATAAAAAATTCTTTAAAGTCATGTAAAACAATCGCCGTTTTTCTAATACAATTATCTGAACTTGAAATAAAAATTTTTTTACTCACTTACATTTGAACGGCAATGAAGCCAAAATATAGCCAAAAGAAACAAAATACATATTTACAGAAACAAAGGACCTTTAAAAAGTGGAAGATTATCAACTTGCAAATACCTCTTTTTGGTGATCCCGGTACAGGTGTTCTGATAATGACTGGATCACCATAATCAGTTGATATATCCCGTATGAGTTCCTTAAGTGTGTGACCAGGACTTATGGGCATCTCAATAGGGGTTGGTGCGCGAGAGTCACCTAGAACGGTTTGACTTATTAGAACAAATGTCAAAAATTCCAATGTATTTTGTAGCTATTTATAGTCGTTTGTAATTCTCCAGAAAATTGTATCGTTACAGTAAGAAGCTACTGAAATTTTTTTTCATAAATTTTCTCAAAAAACCACAACCAATATCGCCTTTACATAAGTACCATTTTAAAGGTACAAATAGCACGTGACATTTGCTGAAACGAAAGATGAAATATGGCCACTTCGTAGGTGAGTAAATTTATACCAAATAGATCCATTAAATGTGTGAAATCTATCAAGGAACGTCAAAGGTACTATGATACAAATTATGACTTGAAATTTAATATTTCTACTGAACCTACCGGCCAATGGTGACCGCTGAACTAATCTCTTAGCCTCGTTGATAGCTCGTTGTAGGTTCTGCTGTTTTTTCACAGAATTACGAGTCCGACCGCGTCCAATTTGCGATCTGTGAAAAAAAAACTAATTTGTAAGCTGAATTTTTAAACTAAAACAAATTGAAACCTTTAGTAATATTTTGAAGATGTTTACTATCTGAAAACTCTTATCACACATTACGATCTGGACACTTTGAGAGATTTTCATCCAACTGATCAGAAACAAAAAGTAGGGTCAAAAAATGTGAAGGAATCTCCAATACTTACGATACCCCAATAGCAGCAAGGGTCTGATCCCATTTCGAATTAGAATTAGCGGCAACTGCCATTTTGGCTATTCTCCTGAACCTGGATAAGCTGTCCTCATTGGCCGGTGGCTTTTCATCATCTATAGATTTTATGGGTGCCACTCGGAAGTCTGTCATCAAGCGTCTCTCCCAAACTTTCATGCGTTTTGCGAGAACCGCTAAAACAATCATTGATAGTAGTGGTAGTGTAATGTTTATTGCACACCAAAATATATTTAAAAAAACCTTAAAATAGAAAATAGGAGATTTTATCGCTAAATAGCAATCTCTTTCAGGCAACCTTTTGATGGAACAGATAAAGTACAAACAATAGGTAGTTAACAATACGAAGCGCCCTTTTAAATAATAGAGATACAGGGAGCTTATTGCGGTATTGAGAAATATGGTCATAAGTACGCTAAATATTAGCCATGTACAAGTATTTTGAAGGCGCTCAAGTTTATTCAACTATTCCTCTGTGAGATCGAGATATCGGACATTGGAATAATCAAGAGTAGGAAGCATAAGTAATTCAAGCGTAATTGTTTTTGAGGCAGGAAGCAGATTATGAATACGACAGAGCGAGCTTAAAACATATAGCGTGTTATAATTTGTGAACGAAATCATGTTTACTTCAAATTGTACGTTAATCCTATACGATATTCCAGCGACGTGAATAAATTTTTCTACTTACTCTTCTCCTTTCTTTCCGCAAAAGATACATCCATTCCGTTCTTTCCTAACACTTCAAGCAGTTCATATCTCAAAGCAGATACATCTCCCTTCAGATCGTTGACATCATCTTCTGTAACGGGCTCGTCATCCATCTTTCTGTGCATCGCCACTACGTATCGCCAAACCAGAGCTCGCATAACTGCAGTGTACCGAATGTCGTGCTCACTTTCTTTCCCATCCTGGAGAAAAGAAAAAGACAGTTTATTTTATTCATATTATATATTAGTCGTCGTATTGGCCGTTAGTTCATCGATTTTTTCTAATTGTACGTTTAACTTTCCCATTAAATATTCAGCATTCAAACCTACATTTTTTCCAACTAAGAAGAAAAATTAAGTTTTAGTAGCCATAACTTACGCGTTATAACTTCTGCATCAAAAAAAGGAATTAACTTACTTTTAAATGGATTAGCACTTAAGACCGTGGGAACTAATGGAAACCCGTCAGAAATAAGAACTTGACATTTTCTTTTTATAGTTTTCAAAAAACACTGAAAAATGGATTATTAAAATTTTCTATTTTATAACGCATTCAGCAATTATAAAATATCCAAATTCAATAACTTGTACGGAAATAAAATAAGGAATACTGTATGTAGATATATAGACAAATGTAACAGCCGCTAATAATATATAAAGAGAGTTGGTTGAAGATCACGGTTACAGATTTTATGACCTCGCCATTGCTGTCCTTACTAATTTGCCAAATTTATGTCAAACCTACAACAATTTTCCAATAAAATTTTTCCAATATTACTTTTAACAAGCTCCAGCTCATAAACAGATAAGACGATATTAATTAATTTTAATTAGATACACTTCCATAAGATGAGGGTAGGCTCAGCGGGTTAGGTAATATTAAAATACAGGTAATAGCAGTTAATCATATTTTTAATAAAACGATATTTTAACCTACAATGTCAGCTCGGATAGATAACACTATGCCTACGCAGTTCACTTGGGTAGCACATTGCTGTACAATTTTGCTTCCAAGCAATTGTCACTAACACAATGTGTGTCTATAACGGATATGGTTACCGATTGCATTAGGAACAAATATCCCAGTCCTCAAGGCTAACAACGCGTTTGAGACTAGCCTCTAATAGGACTGATACTAAGACTAACTACGCTTATCAATATACGCATCAGTGACACTGACTGAAACGAGCGGTAAGAGAATAAAAGTAATACAATAAATAATAATCGACCTATTTATCGTTGCACTGTTGGAAAAGTGTCTACTCTCATATTGAGAGGGTTAAGGCCGTAGTCCGCCACGCTGGCCAAGTGCGGGTTAGCGGACTTCACGCACCTTAGAATTATTATTTTTCTATAAATTCTAACATGTGCAGGTTTCCTCACGATGTTTCCTTCACGGTTAGCGAGTGATATTTAAATTTAAAACTCACTTTTATAAAGAGGTGCGCGCCATGGATTTGAACCCAGCACTACTTGAATATTCTACTTTAATTAATAATTATACATTACTACATTTCAATGACTTACTAATTTACATAAATTCAACAGCAATTTTGACTATTGTAAATTTCATTGCTTTTAGGTGTAAATGCGTTGAAAGAAACGAGAAAAGAAACATGAACACTTGTCGGTCTATCCGCCGACCTTTACAGCCACATGTCACTCCATAGAAAACAGTATTTCAAGTCCTCGAGATCTTTAAACCCAATCAACTCTTTAAATGGATGTTGTCATTTCATTTTTATGCAACATTTGTCCCTGTCATCGTCACCCGCCAACCTGGGCTACTTACGGTCAGAAAATATCAAAATCTCCAACTCGCATGACAGCCATCGGCCCTCGGGAGGCCTACATTAAGGGCCTCATTAAGGGTTGTAGATTTTTTTAACATAAACAGAAGTACAGCCACGAAAATTCAACGATAATGTTGCCACAAGAAAACTAACTACAAAAGGATATCTATAAATCTATCGAATCGATTTATCTACTTATAAATCTAAAGGCTATCCATCATTAGATAATGTTACATGTAAATCGGCACATCGTCGTCAGGTTTCATTTTTATAAATTCTTACTTGTATCTTCATATTCCTGATTTTATCCTTCTTCCTGAGACGCAGCAGCTTCATGAAGAGTTTGGGGGTGGGCATGATGTTGAAAGGGGGTGGCAAGGTGGAGATCTCCTCGAAGTAACTCATCCAGAGGCGGGTGCGCGCGAACTTCCATTCAACGTCAGAATGTTCCTGATAATTTTAATAAACACGATATTAGATGTACCAAGATTTTTTTTTAATTCTAGAATAAAAAAAGATTCGTAGTACATTTTCTTCATAGAATAAATATTATGTAATGCACACTCTAGTATCATATTGTCAGAATATTGTAATAATGAGAATGATTATTGTAATGACATTTTATTTAAGGAACTTATCTGTTCAATAATTTAATTTAGAGGAAATATTAATGAGAAAAAATATAACATTCTACCAACTATTTTACGTTAAAATTTGCCTCATTATAATCGCTAATTAATCACATAAATTCGTAGATTCCCTAATTATATTACCGGGTTGTGGACACGTTTCATTAACAGGTTTAAGTAATGTGATGATAATTTGTTGCTAGGTATTTCTCATGGGACAGACGAACATAATTCAAGTGGAAAACCTAATTTTATACGCCTTCGGGTAAAACAATAAATAATGTTCAATGTCTTTAATGAAAGTCCGGTCGTGTTGTAGGTAAATATTATTAGTACCTAGCTCAAATTAATAAAATTATTATTATTGTATCATCAGGCCAGATCCCTTATGTGGTAGGCAGCGACCGACTTCCAAATATCTCTATCCTTACAGACCTGACATGATTGTTCCATATTTATTTAAAAAATATCCAAAACTAACAAGAAAATACTTACATCAATCATAGCGTAGGAGTTAGACATCATGGCGATGAGAAGGTTCAACAGAACAATCACGTTGATGACGGAATATGATCCGAACATGAGCAGTCCCCAGAAGCGAGTATAAGTCTTGATGCCAGTAAGTTCGAAGTTGTCCAAGCCAACCATGCCGAACGAAGCCCAGAAGAGCGATTGGGAAGCCTCAAATACGCTGTCAGACTTATAATATTAATCAAGGTGGAAAAATCTAGAGCTGATTAAACATCCAAAAATAAACTTAAGATTTAAGCTTTCTGGAATGATACACTTAATGCTTAAGTAATAGATATAGCAAAATAATATTTTAAAAGTGCTTAAAGAACAAGTCAGTTTACGTAACTAACACTTGCCAATGAAAGCAATATAAAAATATGATTAGACTAAATAATTTTCTTGCAAATATACATGCAATTATGTACATTATTTTATTGAAGGTACCGTTTAAACCTTCAACTGCAATTAATTTTATTCCAATTTTCTACAAAATTTGAGTTATACATCAAAGTCAAATTAAGTATGTATACATTTAAACAAAATCAAACACTCATTCTAATTTAACTTGCGATTTTTTTAATTCCTAGCTTCCTTCCAAATGTGAAATCAACGCAACATATAACTAGCAATACAATAGCGTGACCTAGTTTTAATATGCATGATAATCCATGGACACCCGCAGAGACATGCAGTCAACTTCATCTATCTTCAATGTATTCATTTTGACATTGATGTCTTCTTCTAATTGGATTTGCGTTTGTAAAAGATAACGTAGCGATGCTGTGGCTTCTTGCAGCATCTGCTGCAGTTGTTCTGTACTGTGACGTAACATCTCACATTCGTAGTACAAAGCTTGACCTGGCGGATCACGGACCAATTCTGCTCCTACTCTTTGCGCTCGCCTGCCAAGCCTCGTATGAGCCAAACCTATATGTCCTTCTTTATCCGATAGCGCCTTCTGTAACTCCAATATATTGGCTTGCATATCTGCAATTTTATGAGTAGTCTCACTGTGCATATCTTCTAGTTTCGCTTTAGCTATTTTAGTTTGTTCTATGCGCTGATTAAACTCATGGTTACATTTATTATAAGCGTTCCAAAGATCATCGATCACTTGTTTCAACAAAGTGTCAATGAAGACTCTGATTGGACGGGCGCTGGTCACCTCTCTGGCAGCTTGCTGAATATTCTTAGCAGAATATGCGTTATATTCTTCAGCAGATATATTTACTGGATCCAAGTTTGCATATCCTTCATAAACCGACAAACAGAGGTCCGTTGGCTTCAGTGATAAAGACCCTTCATCCAAATCAATAGCCGCTTGTTTATATTGAAGATCACGGTCTAAAAGATAGCGTGTTGATCTTAACCGACGCATTTGCTCGTTTAACTGTTCCAAGGCCCGTTTGAGAAGGCTTTGACCTCCAAGAATCGTAGTAATTTCCTGCTGAAGAGCATGTTCTACTTCATCCACGACCAAGTCAATGCCAATCCGCCCATCTCTGAGCATAAGACACTTTCGACAAATATTCAAAGCGTTAGTCTGTAGAGAAGCTAAGCAATCTAGTAAACGAGTCTTGTATACTCCAAGAGCTTCTAATTCTAAGCAGATTTCTTTTCTTTGTATCTGCAGCTCCTTCTTGTTGAACTCGATATCGCCTATTCTCTCCTCTATGCGTCGGTCCGACGTGGCCTTCATTATATGAGCACGCTCAGCAGTTTCTTCTCTGACCCGCTCGCATTCTCCAAGGACCCGGTCTGCTAGCTGCTGCTGATCTTCGGTATTCCTGCATCGCTGCTCGTTGCTCATCCTCCATTCGGATATTGTGAACTTAGCACCTCTAGGTGGCATACAAATAAGTGCTTGTTCTGCCAACCTAGTTGTGGCGACAGGTGCTCCAATAACATTCCGAACTCCAAATTGTGCTTCCCCCATAGTAATGTATACAAAAAACTAAATAATTTTACAAAAACTCTCAGATTATCCGGACGGCTTCAAGACGTCGAGATTGACAAAACAGTTTGGGAGTTACCATAGCAACGGCAAGGATCGAGGACGAGCATGTTCGTACGAAATAACAATTTCGTAGCTCCTGCTATGGTGAAACAATTATTCGTGCTCAGATTACATCACACAAATATTCTTGTTCAGATTTTAGCCAATTAACTTGAACAGTTACTTTCTTAAAGACAAATAATTTTTCGGTGACATACTCGTATTTTGTATAATTTACATTAGGAATAAAATAACCACCTATTCCATGGGACTTAAACGTAACTGGTGAAAGATGGGAGTGTACTACACTCCTCTGCCTATCTATGCGAAGATTACTGGCGTGATGTTACATTCTTTTACTTTTTTTATAACTAGGAAGTTTAACAATTTATATCTAAAAACATAGAAAAAGCACACGACTAAGAAAAAACGTTAAAATTGAGTAGGAATGTTTATACATATCACAATTCATTTCAAATCTAGCAATACATGTATAATAACTTACTTGCCGAAACTCCGCCACTTCGTGCAGTGATCACTAGAGTTGTGCCAGTCCGGCAAGCCGCCGGGCAGCACGTAACACTTACGCTTCTCAAGTTCCGCGAAATACCACAGAAGTTGGTTTAGACCTAAGTTTACAACAAAAATTAAGCACACAATTTCTAGAGACACAGTTTTAAAATATTATCCCTTTTCTTAATTATATACGTATACAGCAATACGTAAATACCAGACTGCGAAGATAATTTGCACTTCGATGATAAACCTCTCCGACGTAAACGTAACTGGTGAAACGTGTTAGTGTACTACACTCTTTTGCCTACCCCTTCGGGGATTATAGGTGTGAAGTTATGTTTTTTTAATATAAATAAAAATGTGCCGTGATAGATTTCCTTGAAGAAACAATAACGTACTTTTTTTGCTTTTAGTTAAAAATTGAAGTAAACTTCAATTAATATGTGGTCTTTTAACTGTTATTAAATATTTCACTTACCGCAAGCGAACGCAAAAAGCACTAAACTGTAGATAAAGAAGAATTTGACAATATCAATCACCATGCGTCCAAGTGAGATCTGCAATGGGCCCAGGTGTGGGTTGATCGAAAACAGATGTACCAACTTGAGGGCGCTAAAAAGTAATAATTGAAAAATATTTAAACCCTCTGAAGAAAATAAACTTAACTTCATCATTTCCGAATCAATTCATGCAACCGATGATAACTATGTCAACACAACAAAATTATATTTTAAACTTGATAAAGTTTATGATTTACTTAATTCTGTAGTTAACGGTTTAATAAATAACAGTTACAAATTTTTCATCAATAAATTAATTTCACTCAAATTTCAGTCTCCATCGCGCCCTCGCTGCAAGCGACGGGTGCTCGTGAGGAAGGAGCTCGTACAGGTCCAAAACTAGTCGGGCAATCCCGAAAAACGTACGTGAGTTAAGCCGTTACAGTTTTAATCATGTGTATAAATACTCACGAAACATTTAATAGTAAAATAAATTTAACGTACCTAAATACATTAGCACCAGCAAACAAGCCCTCAGCGATGAGCTGGGGGTCAAAATCATCCCAATCTTCCCTTGGTACAAACTTTTTTTTCGGATCCTTATCAATTTCGGCAATTTGTTGAAAGTAAGCTATAATTCTAAGGATGGCAACTGCAACGTAGAGTGAGTTTCTAGTAAAATCGATGAAATTCCACAGATTTCGGAGATACGAACGCATTCCCTCTACATAAATCTCTTGAGTCTCTTGGTAAATGAAGCCTAGAAAAAATTTTACATCCAGTTTCAAAAGGTAGTGATGAAAATAAATAAAAACTATGTGGTCATGTGTCAGACCAATAAAACACACACAACTTCAACCTATCTAAGTCCACCGTTATATATAGGCCTCCCCTAGGCTTAGGGGTCAGAACCTCCCCTTGGCTTAAGGGTTTATAAGTTTACATGAAAGTAAAACTAGAATTTTTCAATTTTAATACCGTGACTTATACCACAGCGCTCTTTGATGCACTTTATTTCTTCAGTTCTAACAACTGCACGCAAAATATGCTACGAATTATATTACAACGAAAAATTGCTAAATTTGAACTTAAATGTGATAGTCTTGTATTTCAAATATCAGGCCCCAGGTCCGGAGGCTATAGATTCAAACTGTACATGTCAGTAACAATATGTTGTAATTTAGATGAATCGCTATGACTTTTTAATTGCATAATATTTATTATTTACCAACAAAAGAACTTACCTAAAACGTAAACACCAACAATAATTTCTAAATACGTCGGTCCGTTGCCCCTTTGCTCCAAAAGTTGCTTTTCCAGCTTCTCTACCATCCAATCCGGCCCAAATAACTGTATTATCTGTACTTCAACTCTTAGTGACACAAGGATTAAAACAACTGCAAAAAAGCCGGTAGAACATTTTACCTAATTGAGGATTGAGGATTGAGCATTGAGGATCTTATAATAAACGTCGATAACAATGATATTATCTTGGTTAAGTATTTCAAGTATCAAAAAAAAAAACTATATGAGTCAAAAAAAGGTCACAATGAAACCAGCTACCAACAAAATCTACGAAAACCCATTAATAAGCATACATTCTCCTAGAGATTGTAATACACTGGTATTTCAGTCTTGAATAAGCTTTACTTAGTCCAAGTTATTGTATATTAAAATGACTTACACAAAAAGAACAAATAGCTTGACGCATGGATCAAAAATTTCATAAAGGGTTTCCTCATCAATTTTCCAGTAGAACAATTAGGAGCCACCATGTAGAGACAGCAGTAGAACGGGAAGAGAATGGCTACACGGCAAATGATCATGAGCCTTTCAAAGGATGACTTCCGGCGGAACCCAGGGACTCCCTCGTACCAGATAGATGCCAGCAGTTGTTGAATGTTGGGATGAGCTACAAACTGAAATGCATTCGATCATCAAGATTGAGAAATATTTTTCATTCTACATCCAGAACAGAAAGTCTATAAAGTCAATCAAACAGGAAATCAAACAGATTAATTATGTATTCGGCGAAATATAGACGTAAGTATTGGCGAATTCATGGATTCATTCTAGTTTCTTGAGAATTATTATAACTTCTTAAACTTCCAAAATTTCTAGTCTTTCTATTATCAGCAGGAATGATAGAGTAATTTTTAAATTATCAATTATTTTAATGTAAGTATTCTTGAAGATGTATAAAATGCCAACCTTTTTCTGTTTAAAATCTATGGCTAATTCCAGTCGCGCGAGCTTCATGTGATCCCCTTCAAAAAACGGTGGTTGATCAGGGTCGTAGTTCAAAATCACATTCAACTCTTGAGAACTTCTTGATTTATCTAGAAGATCAACAGCGAACTTCTGTACTTGACGGCGAAGCTCCAGGTATTCAGATTTACTTTCCTGTATTTAAAATTACAAAAACTCAGTGTGAAAAGAAAAGAATAAATAGTCAGTATTGTTGAATTGATGGTTCTCCAAATCTACCATACCGCAAAGTTCTATTATTACTCAATTCTTAATACGATTATTCTGATTACAATAGATATCGAAAGATTTTGAGAATTCAGGTAACCAGCAGAAAGTTTTAAGTACAGCCAAACTTGTTAATCAATTCGGATTTAGTCTTACGATACGCTCACTGATACCAAATCTATTACTCAAAAAATAATAAAATACCTCAAATCAACTCACCGAATTCAAAGAAACTTTTCGAACTAAACTTGAAGCCAAAATTTGATTACCTGCTCAGTAAACGCCATGTTTCTCAACTCCCAGGATAAACGAAATGCAGTCAGGATAGGATCAGTAGACGATAAAACAATGAGTGACGGAGATGCAAGCGCTCTGTACTCGTTGAGACGCGCCAGGGAATGACGCAAAGGGTCTTCAGTTGATTCACGCACACATTCATCGCAACCACACCTAAAGCACAATATTTCAATAAAGCCTACATTCAATCGACCGATTTTCTCCTAGAGAGATCAAATGGAGATATCACTGGAGAAAATTTCATCTTCAAACCATATGTCTACGTTAGCACGATTCAAAGGATGCTAAAATTAGAAAGGGCGCAAAGTAGGTATAGGAGAAGGCAAGAATTTACTTATGCTGATATTATTGAACATTTGTAACTGTGATTGAACAGTATTTACTGTGATTGGGTAATTGAACAGTATTTACTGTGATTGGGTAATTGAACAGTATTTACTGTGATTGGGTATTTGAACAGTATTTACTGTGATTGGGTAATTGAACAGTATGTTATTCATAAAAGGATGCCGCGTGAAAATAGCTTCAAGTGGAAAGTTAATTAGCTTTTATTCAAATTCGTATTTAATTTAGACAATATCTATGGCAAAGCACTATCACTTTGTAAATTGAAATAGAAGGAAAAACAGTAAAATAGTAACAATAATAAAAAAATAGTAATAACGATTTTCGGCCCGTTTTTATCATTCTACATTTAATAGCAAAATTATTCCACTGTTTGAAGATGATGTTACTAATGTAATACTGCGATCGTATTGAAAATGTTCTAATTTTAAACTGTTTACTCACAACATAAATCAGTTATGTAAATCTTTAAGCGAGAATTGAAATAATCATTCAACATCATTGATATATTTAGTTGAATACTAACCTCATGTCATGAGGGTCAGGCAGCGTGGCACCACGGTCGAGCAGAATTTTGATGATCTCGTAGTTGTTCCTGTGAGCAGCGAGCATCAGCGGCGTTATATCAGGGGTGAACATCGCAGTGTGATAGTCCACCTTCTGCCAGCTCTGTGTCATAATAGCCGATCGATGTTAAAGAAGAAAATTTTGTTTGCAAACCCATACAATTGTATGTCTTTTATAAGGCTACGAAATTCCAAAGCGCCTTATAGAATGAATCTATGTATAATAAAACGGAATTTTTAATTCTTCGTATCAAATGGATTGTGCACATACTCGTATTCACCGTGAATGCGAATCGAAGTATTGATATTTTCCACATGGCAATATTTTAATTGAAATTCATAATTCTTTAAAAGGCTACAACAGGCTAGGTTTATACAACAGGCATATAGTTAAATATTGATACAAAATTTGTATCTATGTTATTCATAAATTCTATTAACGATAGAAAAATACGCGATTAAAGTATGTATATCTATGTAAAAAATTTGATGACTTAAAATCATTACTTGTTTTCTGAACTATAATTTTCAACTACTATAATGTTCTGAACTATAATTTTCAACTACTATAATTTTCTGAACTATAATTTTCAACTACTAGGTATAATTTTCTGAACTATAATTTTCAACTACTATAATTTTCTGAACTATAATTTTTCCGACTTATAATTTTCAAAACCATTCGTCATTGAGTGTATTCTATTGAGTATTGAAAGTTTTGTTTCGATTGAGCTGTAAAAATTATTGTTTTTCAAAATGGTCATAAAATAACATCTTGCAGATCAGATTACAGGAGACATAACACAGTTCATGAAAGAAAATAATTCAAATCTTACATAAGGCTCGTTTGGTCGATGAATCAGCTCTTCGTGTTCCAAAAGAAGCTCCACTGCTTCTACAAACTCAGTATCAATGGCTAGCAGAAGCGCATCTTTGGTCTCCACTCCCATGACCACCAGCAGCTCTACCATCTCCAGGTTCTCCCCATCTATGGCCAAAGTTAAAGCACCCCGTCCGAACGAGTCCACGCAGTCGATATTTATGTTTTTCTTTCGATGTGCTTTTTGTAGCATTCTACAAAAATGAAAACAAAGTATTCAGGCGAAAGGTTGTGGTTGCCATCATCGTCATAATCATCAAATCTTTTATCAGCTAAGCATTTTGAATTTCTTGACAATATGAATTTAGCGTAAGTTATTATATATTTCAATACATTTTTTTATTAATTTGTAATTCAATGTATCTTGATACGGAGCCTATTGCGATTTTTTATTACTTGAAAAGAGTTACATTATAATTTTATTGATATATGAAATAATAACATATCTGAAGGTGTTTTCTGAAGAAAAACTGTTTTTTATTGTAACTTTTTTTTAAAATAAATCTTTTATTGTTAATCTAAAAATTTAACCTCGCAATATCTCAGCAGTTGAGGCTTTGTACTTAACTGCCATTTTGCATGACCCATAATCGTCTACCCTGCCAATAAGTATATATTTTTACTAATGAAACAACAAAGACTTGCGTTAAATATCGTACACAATAATACATTATTGTGTACAATATTTAACGTGGAAATGTGGGTGTAAGTCAGTTCACGTGACGTATAATCCCATTATTCTATTTACTCGTCCAATAATTAGATTTATCCACGTTTGGCAAATTTGTACCATGTTTTTACTTATTAGCGAGATTCAATTTCAGTAATCCGAATTACCTATCACACCATATCATTTAGAAAAATTGTATTTTTACACGTGAGAAAAAAATAATTATGAGTAGGTCGAAGTAAGCCGAAGATGAAGCACAATGGTGCGCATTATGGAAGGATGGAGAGAGACAGACGGATGATGAGAGTTTCAATATTACTTATTACAATTTTGGATTGAAAGTGAATATGCAGATTAAAATTAATCTTAAAGCTGTCACTGTCAACAGCGACAGCGTTAATGACAGCATAGACAATGACAACTGACAGACATTCAACTTTACTTTTGCTCACACAAGTTTACCGCGTCACATTCGCAAGTATTCAACGGATAAATATTTATTTAGCAAAATACACATAGGGTATGTTAACGAATATCGTTTATTAGTCGTTAACTATCCCAGTATGATGGTAACAAAATTCCAGTTTTAACTCGGTAGAATTGTATAAAAGGTGGGCATAAAATCTTTAGGTAACCTTTATAAATTTATTTTTGACAGATAGTTATCAAATCAAAACATTATAATATATATTTGATGTACCAATTACAATTCTTTAAAATCTGGTTGCGAACGTGAGTGTCATGAGTGTGGAAGCACATTAGGTCTCCGAGGATAGAAACGTGTACCTACCCTCTATGCTTTATATCTACCCCGTAACAGGCCTAACGATGATATAATAATAAAAATGATGAAACACATAAAAGTAACGAATATTTACCTTCTAACATTGGCCATATCCCCTCGTTCCACGGCCAGTAGATATTTTTTCTCCTCAAGTGTCAGCGGCTTCGGTAAGGCTGGCATCGCCATGATACGAGGCACGTACCCACCCCCTCCCTGTTATTATAATCAGTTAAAATCAAAATTATTTATTCAACCTTTCTTTGCTTTCTAGGTAATTTAATATAAAAAATAATAATAATGATTATAAAAAAAATATTTATTATTTATTTATACTTATTCTAATACCCGAATGCTCAGCGTAGGGATAACAAGCAAAACCCCCCGTTTAGAGAGACATATGTCCAGCAGAGGACTGGAACAGGCTGACGATAATATAAATGTAATTATGTTACTTACATTCAATCCTATTTAAAAAAAAACTATCGCCCAATAAATAAAATAATGGTCATATTTCTTAAAATCGTAAGACCCTATTTAATTGTAAAATGAAAAGATGTCAAACATTAATAAAGTAATGACTGGTTCATTTATAAGATTTTTTCTGTGTCTAACAAAAATAAGTCATGTATCCCACCTCCTCCAAATCCTTCTTCCCGGCCATGGTGTCGAGAGCAGTGTCCACAGTCCTTGGCAGCGAACTCTAAAAGGAAGTACCTTAACATTTACAATAATTAAGTTACATTTAAAACATATTTACCGTGTCACCACTGGTCGAGATAAAATGTACCCATTTTTTTGTCACTTCCATTGTGTTTTGGCGGCAATCATGGCCATTATTTGCCAACAAGTGAGTGATAATTATGTCACCACTAAATATTTAAAAACTTTGTGTGATAGAAACTGAATGGCAGTCTGGATAGAAAACATATGCATAGTAAATATAGGAAAACATGATCCGCTGCGTTTGTTAAAAGATGTTGAAACCCTACAAATACTCTTTATTTTCTACTAGGCAATTTCACAATATTCTTATGTAACGGAAACAAATGTTACATTCTGACGACAATTCGTAACAAAAATTTTATTACTGTACATTTAGTTAAAGTTACACGGCAATAGTTTCATATATTCTGCAAAGTTTTAACACCGTCTAACTTAAGAACCTGAACATTTTCCATAACCCAATTCACAAGACGTGCAACGCCATCTACCGATCGTACACGAACTTTTCTCTTTCGAGTAATGATTTTCACAACCATAGAAACTGCATTCTTTATTTTTCATAATGTAGTGTAATTTAAATATTTTTGCAGTTTGCTATAGTTCACTACTTATTTCTAAAGATTAATGGCATTCTGTAATTGCTATATAATTTAAAACTTAATTACATTATTATTGCGATTAATATAATAAACAAACAATACCAGAACCTAGAACAAGTTAAATAAACACAGTAAGACACTTTTTACACTTTAATTATCCCATACTAAATCGCGTATTTTACTTTTTAGAATTCAAACATGCCCAAACATTAAGTATTATGCTAAAAGTAAATTACGTTTCAAAACGCGTGAAAAAAACATGTAGAAAGGAACATAACCTCAAATTTTCATTATCGTAGACTAAGAACTTATGTTTAAGTAACAACTCCAAAGTGTGAATAGAACATAGATATTGTGTCAACATAATGTTTACTCACAAGTAGTCTCAAGATATTACACGATTAAACAGTAAGCCGCGAGCATACGTGTACCTGTATCTTCTATTTTCGAAGAAGCTCTAGAAATAGTCGGACTCGGGCTATAATCTCCTAAACAGGACGATTAGGTGACCTAGTGACATGAGGCTTAACCTGCAAATATGACTCATATTTACGTTATTTACACATATTTACATATTTTAAAAATACCAGCTAAATAATCTCATATGCATAAAAACGCAATAAAGCTATAAAGGTCGTCCCAGACGAAGCTGTCATATGCATTAATATGTTGTGCTACAACTTTTTATTATAGCCAACTACCTCAGATAGTAACTACGTTCTAATATATGTATATATTCGTAAGTATTTGCGACCATTATGTGCACAGTAATATGTCTTGCTATTCAGAGATATATTTTGCTATATCTATTCACGTATTTCGAAGACATTGGAAAAAACGTATATTACGTGTGTTGACCCTAGAGCGTTATTGTATACATTATATTTTAATATTTCGTAGTGTCTTGCCGTAATATATGTATGTTACAGGTCCGTCTATCTAACTGAAGTTTTCTGTACTATTATGAACTGTCCATTTAGAAACTTAAGTATCATAATTTTAAGAATCGAAATCTTAAATCTGAACGACAGGCATTTGCCCTCAGTTAACTCTACAAAAATATTCAGAAATCGATTTACGACTTGCAGAAGATTAATGTACATTTTCAAAATTGTTACTATTTCAAAATATATCAATGGAAGTGTGATCTGTAAAATGTTGTAATTATTCCTTTAATTTCTTCTAAATACACTACAAATATACTTGTCGGTATAATCAGGTATTAATTAATGTGAGAAAGGATATAGCAAGTATCGACGTTAATTCGACTTAAAGATCCTTTTGTTAATGACTGATGACAGTAATTAATTATAAAATATTTTAAACATCTAATTTAAACATTGTATGTAGCATGGCTGTTTGTGAATGGACGTAAATCTATAAAAATAACTAAAAGGTTATTTAAAATATTGACTAATTAACAGCATGATAATAGAAATGTGTGTTTAACATTTCACAATTCGACAGATGACAAAAACCAGTGTTAGATTAAACAGCAGTCGTAAAGCATGGTTGGTAAGGTGAAATATATATATATATAAACACACACGCACATATATATATACACATACATATACATATATATATGTGTGTGTGTGTGTTTATATATATACATTTACATCGATAACAATAGAAATTAACTTTCTATATACTATGCAATAAGATTGCAAACAATGACAATATATTTTTCTCCCTAATTAATTACAACTCTAAAACTAAAACCGCTATAACAAATACGAAATTTAATCGTCCAAAGACAAAAAGTAAATACGAAGTACCTACGTATAAATTATATATTATACAAGACAAAATGAGGAATTTTACATTACTTTACATAAATACCGCAAAAAAAACCATACTGGTAACATTCTTACATGTTTATGTTTTTGTAAATTTATTAAACAGATAAAAAAAAAATTATGCTTTTCCTAAAACAACACACTCGCTCCATTAACTTCCAACACACACTAGCTTCAAATTAGTGGGGTGAAAGAAAAGTTTATCAAAATACCGTCTTTAGATACAATACAATAAATGTTTAGAGATTAATCATATTTGAATATGAACAATTTATATACAGAGTCTACAAACAACGATAACAATGCAAACAGCCACAAAAAATATAACTATTTTTAATTTTTATTAACATCATTAAATCTCTTTTTTTAAGACTGCAAAACTTGTGCAAACATATGTCTATTATTCACATTGCAAGCTTTTTTATTGCACAAGGTATTTTTACAAATAACATTACTAGTTCTCTATTTATTATTTAAGTCAAGCTGCCACTGAACCTAGAAGTAGGTAAATATTACGTCAACCCTTAAGCTCAATTCCCATTAGGGTAGACTTGAAACAAAACGTCGCGACTTTTATATAGCAAATTGAGTTGTATTTCTATTACCTAACATGCAAATTTGTTTACAGAAAATATAAACATACGTGTCGTCATCCACATTATCGCGACGTCCTCGAACAAATGTTTAATGTTAATTTTCATTTAATACAATTGTGTGCGTTACGTAATAGCGATAGAACACGATGTGCTGTTAATTTGTAAGTATATGAGGCGACACCTTCATTTCGACTCTACCCCAGTGGGAATTGCGCCTTATAATCATTACATAACTTCTTATAAAATTGTAATTTAATATTTCCGTATTTTGCTTTTGTATTAAATATCAAATTACGAAAAAATAAACTAAATACCGTTTACTTATCAAATATTGTTAAACATATGTGAATTTTAATAATAATTATACTAAATAAAAACAAAATAAGTGTACTTACTGTTATGCACGCCAAGACTCGCGCTACACCACTCTTGCGCTTAGAGTATTGTGTGTGTTTATATACCACCCCATTTACACCCCAATAATCGAATTAGGGTAGGCTAGGGGGGTAAGCAATGAGTACACCTCGTTTGTAACAGTTTAAGTACCACGTTTTCACACTTCTAGCGTAGGATTATTACAAAACATACAAATGTTTTACATTTAAATGACAACTTACATGATATACTAATCATCATCCCCATAATCACTACCACCACCACCGATACCACCATCTTCATCGTCATCATCGCAGGATCATCCCCATCATCATACTACCATCATCATTAACACTATCGTCATCCCTTTTATTATTCCACCAGTAGGCACAAGTCGTTTCTATGAATCTTTAACGGGCCCAATCTGCCATGCTGGCCCAGTGCGGATTATTACCCGTCATGAAGAACTGTGAGCCGTAGCTTCTTCACCGTTTTCAAACGTTCACTATTTCGTTTTCTGTGATGTGTAAAGTTAAAAATAACTCGCATTTATAAAATATGGAAGATATACTATTAAAGCACTATTAATAATGTCGGCTTGACTTTGAAGATAAAAATATATCAGCATATTTATAATTTTAATTGCTGTTTCTAGAATTTTTCACTTATCCAGTTATCTAGATCTATGGCAGAGTATCAAACGTCACCCAGGGTTAAAATATAGGAGTCTTATCTATACCATAATTTAGATCCAACTGCCGTTGACGTGGAGGTGCACCGTAAGGTATCCATATCTTGTAGACAATCCTCTGATCAGGATTAAGTGGTTCACTAAATCGTTTCTGCTACAGACTGTAAAAGAAATGAAGTAAGCAACCCTATTAAAAAATCTTCGGGGCAGGAAATTAGCTAGTTTATATGATATGATATATGAACATAAAAAGCGCTCAAAGGTAGTATGACCACGATATTTTTAATTATTTGCGAACCTCTTACATTTATTTCTATGCCAGGTAAGTTCGAATTTCCGGCTATTTCAAGAAGGACGTAAAAACATCGAAGGAATGACATTAGTAATGTGAGTCCGTATTTTCCTTTAGCTTTGGACATGACTTGTGGTAACTGAATATTTTCACACCTCATTAGCGAGAATACCGAATAAATATGATTATTATTATTACACTCAAGAGTATAATTAACCTTTGTGCCTAGCGTTTGTGGACTATGAGAAGGTCTCTAACTCTATTGAAATCTGGTCTGTTCTGGAGTCCTTGCAACTGTACCAAGTCGATTGGCGATAT
>DWJK01000417.1:0-22646 GCA_018248815.1 Croniades pieria auraria
ATTTTTGTGCTTTGTTAAATTTGACTTTATATTTTCGACGGCTCTGCCTCATCCCATTTAACACGCCATTAAAGATATATACACACTGTACATTGACCTCCTTAACTGATAGTAATAATAATGATTGATCACCAGTTCCCCCAGTCATGTTCACTTAATTATGACCCCTATTTTTAAACTGGCTATTGAACGCTTAAAAACTTAAGTGTAATGAAAGTGATTGAATGTTTGTATAAAATAATCGTTAATAATGAAACTGTTAATTCGTGACGACCTTGAAAACTCATTAGCGTCATAAACAGCTTGGTTTGTCGTTAGTCAACTGCTGGACCAGTTTTTCTCTTATAAGCGCTCTTTCTTCGACTTGCCACGTCTAGCTTCTGGTTTTCGCAATTCATCAGCGCATCTCGCCGGGCGACGTTGTAAATGATGTCTTTTCTTAAGTCCTGAGAGGTTAATAGGTCGGAAGAAATGTTTTTTGTAAAAGATTTAAAAAATACCTAATGTTATTTTTCTGGGGAGTTTCATCAGAATCGATTTAGCGGTTTTTATAATGAAAACACAATAGATAGTTTAAAAGTACTGTCGCGTTTTTAATAATTTTTATTACCTATGCTAGCTCGTTCCGAATCCAGGCTGGACCTTGGCCTTCCCAAATGAACTCCGATTTATAATATCGTCAGTGTTATCATACATTATAAAATAATGTAGGCGACAGATTTCTTTAATTAGCTCTTACCAATTTTTTTCGAAGAGCCGAACTCCTTAATCAACTTAGATATTTAAAATCTGTCTCCATCGATTCCTATTATCTTCCAAGAATATGGAAATGGGTTGTACCTTTCTGTATTCATATGTATGTATGCGTATGTATGTATATGTTTGCGTATGTATGCGTATTAATCCTTTTTTGACCCGCTGTGCGTCAATAGCAATATGTCTGATACCGACCAACTTTTAAATTCTTGCCAAGTGTCTCTTATTCCGACCCCTTAAGGTATATTTTCAATTGTTTTAGGTAGAACAGTAACGTTGTTTTTATAATGCTCTCAACATATGCGCGGCCACGGCCTCCTTCGTCACTCCTTATCTATAAAACTCGGGGTCGAACCCACTACCCTATCGGCAAAGACAGGAAGGTCGATAACATCGCGAAGTATTGGTACGTGTGGGTAAGATTAAAAAACTTTTGCAAACTGATTTTGGGGATTTACAAAATGTTATGGTTCTATCAGTACTTCGCATTATGATGACGATATATATATATATAATATTTATAGTAAAATTTTCCATTGTATTTACTTTATGTTACTTTTAATGTCCTCAAATGTTTTTATATTCATTTAGTTAATTTAAGTCTAAAAGAAATAAACTTTTCATTTCTATTTAAATTTCTCGTGTCTTCAATAGAGTTAATGCTTGAAAATCGATTATAGAGTTGCGTAATCCATTTTGATCATATCGTATCGTATGGCACTAGATCTGTTAACTAAATCTTTGTGAAACGTGGATTCGAGAGGTATACTACTCTGTATAGTAGTATGTATAGTATACTATTTGAGATTGGAAGAGATAGTGGTAGATTGAACTAATATTCAATGGTCTTAACGTCAGATGGCGCTAACGTCACGTGGCCTTAACGTCAGGCGGCTTTAATGTCAGGTGGTCTTAACGTCAGGCGGCTTTTAACGTAATGTGGCTTAATGATCGTTTCTGTTTTAACACAAGATTAAAATACAAGATAATATACAGATCCAAAAACATTCTTTTGGATTTGCGACTAATTGTATGTTTGCTCATATTGTAAAATTGATTTTAAAGGAATTTGATGTGATCATAACTTAGTACTGAATCAAGATATAGGATACTTTTCAGTGCAGGAAAATGTGGTATGTTTTAGGAGACCGCGGGTTACAACTAGTTTAAATGTATAAAAAACCGAAGTGAACACACAAGTAATAATAACGTAAGGTCACGTCTATAATCCCCGAAGGGGTAGGCAGAGGAGTGCAATACACCCCATGTTTCACCAGTTACGTTTAAGTTTCACAATGGAATAGGTGGTGAGCCTATTGCCATACACCGGGCACAGAGCCAGACTCCGAGTCGCTACTAGAAATTCTAAATTAGAAAAATCCAATAAAACCTGACCCGGGATTTGAACCTGGGACCACCCGATCGGCAGTCGCGCTTACAACCAGTCCACCAACGAGGCAGTCGCCAAGTTATATGTAACAACTCTTTTATATGTTTAGATGTGTATGTATGTATTACTCGCTTCTGTTCTGTTACTTATTTCATCCCATCTTAAACTTCTCTCTAAGAAAAATCATTTAGGCGTTTCTCCTACACCAAAAGACTAATTTGAAGAACTCTGTTTTACCGTATTTATCAAATTTTTTAGACCGTTATCTAATTGGGCGATAAATGATGGAATGGTCGTTTACCCTGTTTGCTCGTTACAATGGGCAGGTCTTCAGTGGTGTCCTTCAAAATGACTAACAATATACATAATAACGTTATATTGCGTACGTCATAGTTCTACTGACGCGCGTCCACCGCCCTTCAAGTGCTTATTTCTTCAATGATACGTCAATCGTCAGGAGATTTTTATCTGACGAGATACCGAAAAGATAATGTAAGTATTGCCAGATAGTATAGTTGTATGACACTATCTACTCGTATACGTTGTAGTTCCGTTTCGTGTTTTATTCTTATTTAACAACGCATTGAATCATTTGGAAGTAAATGAGCACTATAATTTGTTAGTTCTGCATATCTTCAAATGTTTCTGGCGGTTAAAGTATGTAGAAACTAATTTTAGAAGTTAACCGTAAAAATATCGATCCAATGCGATCGTTTTATACATTTTACGAATACATCTGAAAATTAATGAATGAATTATTGTAAAATTGATAGATGTGACAATTATCTACATTAACGTGGTCAGGGAATAGATAGCTCTGGTAATCGTAGAAAAAAGCTTTTGTTCCTGATTGGTTGGAAAGAGGATTATTTTTTTTATGAAAAGAATTAAAGCCTAATGTACCCGTCCATATACTTTGGGTTTGGTTATAGCAAAATGTTATATCATCATCATCATAATCATCAGCTTACTCCTGCCTACTGCTGGACATAGGCTTCTGCAATGACATGTCACTGAGCTCGACCTTCAGCTTTTCGCATCCAACCACTGCCAGCCACTTTTTTAACACTTTCCCAATGTTACGTGTGTTCCCAAAAACCATACAATCCTCTTTTAAAAACGTTGTGCCACGCTTTATAAGGCAAATTACATAAGAAGGGCCTATTTGGAACCAAAAGGTACCGTTGGCTACAACGAAAAACTGAACCAATGCGATCTAGAAAGTGGACATCATACAAACACCCGAAATGCTTGAGTACCTTTTGTGAACTTGGATAAAAATCCATGAATCAATTAAACCTAAATCATCCCCCAAAAAAACTCATTGCTGTTTTTATCATCACCACCTTCTAAATAAAGAAAATAGCACATTTATTGCTGGAGTATTTTACGAGTTATTACCATCTACAGTGTAGTAAAATATTCCATATAGAATTCGTAAAATAATTCCAAGGTTACCATTGGTACGAAAAAATTACTAGGTATAATAAATGTAAATGACTGTAATAAATTTTAACGAAGTGAAACTTAAGATTTGTGTAGTCGAAATATTGTTGTTAGTAACATAGCAATAAAAAATTATCTCAAAATATGACAAGTTGCCTTGACATTGACGATAAGGGTTTTTGTCGCGTATATATTTCGAAATTTATCGAATATAGTCTTTTACACAATCAGTGTTCTAACCGATAGGTACGATGTCAGTTTTACAAGGAATACCGAATGTAGAAAACCAGTCATCAGTGTGCGGGATAGCAAAAAAATTAAGACGGAAATTGTGCAGCAAAAAAACATTCAAGAAACGTTTGCCTATAATAACATGGCTTCCTACTTACAACTTAACGATCTTACTTCAAGACATCATTGCTGGGATAACGGTTGGACTGACGGCTATACCTCAAGGAATTGCTTATGCGGTAGTGGCAGGACTCTCTCCGGAATATGGCCTGTATGCAGGATTGATGGGAGGATTTGTCTACGTGTTCGTTGGAAGCTGTAAAGCTATAACAATTGGTCCCACGGCCATCATGGCAGCAATGACAGCGAAATATGTTTTGAACGGAAATTCGGACTTTGCTGTTTTAGTATGTTTCTTATCCGGTGTTTTGGAATTTGCAATGGGGATCTTAAACCTTGGGTTTTTATTAGAATTTATTTCTTCTCCGGTGATTAGCGGTTTCACAACAGCAGCTGCATTACAAATTGCAGCTGGGCAGTTAAAGTCATTATTTGGCCTAAAAGTACCATCAGGAAATCATTTCGCCGAGTCCATTTATTACTTTCTATGTAACATTAATATGGTTACCTTATGGGATCCCATTGTTGGATTCGGTACGATCCTCATACTTATGTTTTTAAAACGTTTGGGCCAAGGCTGTGGTCGCTCAGATCCTTTAGAAAAGCAGTTGAAGTGGCTGATGTCATTAGGTCGTAATGCTATAGTGGTTATAATAGGAATTATTCTTGCGTATGTCATAAAAGTGATTTTAGATATTGAACCATTAGTGTTAATTGGAGATATTGGAGAAGGCCTGCCGAAATTTCGCCCTCCGCCCTTTTCCACCTCTATCGGCAATGAAACATACGGTTTTCAAGATATGTTAAGAAGTTTGGGGCCAGAGGCTGCTATTATACCATTGGTTGGTATTCTGGAATCAGTCGCGATAGCGAAAGTGTTTTCTGATGGTCTTCAAGTCGATGCAACACAGGAAATGATTGCACTTGGAATTTGTAACATTTTAGCTTCCTTTGTGAGAAGTATGCCTATCACGGGATCTTTTACACGCACTGCCTTAAACTACACATCAGGCGTTCAAACACCAGCTGGAGGGATATTCACTGGATTGCTCATCGTGCTTGCACTAAGTTTGTTAACTTCTACTTTCTATTATATTCCAAAGGCATCTTTAGCTGGTGTAATCATCGCGGCCATGTTTTCAATGATTGATTATACTATTTTCCCAAGATTATGGGGCAGTAGCAAAAGAGAACTAATGGTTTTGATAGTGACCGTCTTTGTCTGCTTATTTAGTGGCTTGGAATATGGAATTGTAACGGGAATAATATTTGAGGCCGCCATGCTTTTGTTTATCACGTCTAGACCTTTTATCGATGTCACCACAATAACAAGTGCTAAGGGTGACATTATATCCATACCTTTGACTGATAATTTATCTTATTGCGCCGCTGAACATGTTCGAAGAGCTTTAGTAAAAGCTTCGCGACAAGCTGCGACAAATTCAATTATTATTGTTGACGGCACAGAACTGAAATCAATGGATACAACAGTTGCTACGAATCTAATATCAGTAATTAAGGATATAGAAAAGAGTTCTACTCAAGTGCTATTTTTAAACTTTCGCCCAGCACTGAAGAAAATGTGTGTTGATATTGATAAGCAATTTGATGGTAAATTTACTTTGGCGTCAAATGTTTTAGACATAATGGACGTGTCGCCTAAAGCGATTTGATGCTAAAACCCGCGTGACTGATACGTGAAATGTGACTGACATAAAACTAAGATCTTGAAGAGATTCGATAAAACTATCACGAGATAAATGAAGAGATATCCTCCGCCATATTACAATGAAAAAACAAGGGAAGGCAGTCTGTATATATTAAAAAACGAAGTGCTCGAATTATATTAAGATAATATTTATATATGGATGCAGAAAGCGATCGTAGTTACGAAGTGAATGTGTATAATATTAAAGTATGAAAATTGATATAAAATAAGAGACTTTTTATTTAAAGTTTCGAAAAGTATGGACAGTTATATTTTTCAAACTCTTCTGCATTACCATGTTACATAGAATCTTACTAACCGTTTCTTGCCTCCTTCGTTGAGTGTAGGTAAAACTGGACCAACTTTTTAAAATTATTATCTTATTATCTATCACCACCTATTCCATGGGACGTAAACGTAACTGGTGAAACGTGGGAGTGTACTACACTCCTCTGCCTACTTCTTCGGGGATTACAGGCGTGATGTTACGTTTTATTGAGAGTCTTAATTGTAATTGGAAATATTTCAAGTCACGTGTTTATGATTGTGCACAAATTCCTGTACACACGCGACCAAATGTTAGTCATTAATATACTTCATGATATTGGGTTTAAAATCCTCTTGGATTTCAACGAACAGTAGGATAGATATGCCCTTAAATTTGTAAATGAAAAAACGTACAATACATTTATTTTTTACTGTTTTCGACTAGTGAAATCTTAGGTTTGGAAGCTGAAGATAATTTCAGTAAGCATTATGAAATAACGACTACAGTTGCCAGGAATTACCAATAGAAGCCGAATTTAATGACCGACAATTACGTATATTGGAATAAAGCTTAATTTCGCCTGATATTTTGACGAAGTGGATGAGAAACATCTACAGCTGATGGGTATAGTGAAGGACAATTATGACCTTTAGTCGAATAGGAATAAAGGCTAATATTGTGTAATCAAATGTGTAAAAAAGTAATTAAAGTATCAAAAGCACAACTCTCTAATATTGTTTAGATGTGAATCGCTTGCGTCGTACTTAGTCTTGAATGTTTATAACGTATAGACTGAGCGATCAATGAACACTAAAAATTATTAATGCCCAGGAAAATAAATAAATATACAATATACTTTAGTATTTACATACACATCTGCACTCCAGGACTCTTCCGTGCTTGGCAGAAATAGTAAAATAGTATTAGTATCTAAAATATATCATTTTAATTGTTATGTCCAAATTCCATTGCTTTATTAATGTGGAATATATGAATTTTGTGTTTTGTCGGATAGTCGAAGATTTTTTGTTTCCACTGTTCAATAGCAGTGCAGTCAGTTGTTAACTAGTAGCGACATTTGTTGGTGGCGTTAAGACAAAAACTATACTATCGGTGGCATCCTGGGCATTAAAAATTTTACATCATTAATCGCCTAGTCTGCAAAATATATTCTCTTAATGGAGCATCCATCACATAATATTTCAGAGACGGCAGAATTCGATCGGAATCTTAAATATATAGATAATAATTTGACGCGTGATTTACAATCGTCTCTCAAGAAAATTATCAGCGGCATATACGAAGAGCAGTACGGTGAGATTATATTTTTTTAAATACTTGGCTATGGATGACTCTTTGTCTATGGATATTGACTTGTGGGTTCCAATTTGTACAGCCAGTCCCGGATACAAGGAGTCGTCCAACAAACATTAATTATTTTTCAAAATTCGCAAAACTATATACTTATAAGTAATTTCAGAAATCATTGGAGTCAGCAGTTAGAATCTCTGGTACGGCATCTCTGTCCATGCTCCATCGCTACCAGTTAAATATTAGTCACTATGATGATGAAGTAAGGTACACCTCAACCTAAGTAGTCTTGTTTAGCGAATGTGTTGTCGTTCTGGGAGAAGACTTATCCAGTGGAACGTTGAGAGTTGTTAGTGATCATGATGTGTATGTTATAAATACATATATAAGAATACAATACAATACAATTATTCTTTGTTATACACCAAAAAGATAAACAGAATCGGTAATGCTCAATAATTAAATAACATAAGGTACCACACATCGTGTAGACTGATATCGGTACAATACTGCATATTTATCGATTTTATACATAAATCGATTCGTTAATACATACTGATGTTCTAGGGCATTGTGATAAGAGTAAGAAGAGTGACGGTGAAGATACCATGCACAGGAAACGTAAATCGATTAGGGAGAGAGCCATGAAACAGGAGGTGAACCCGGTGAGACATCTGATGAACTTGACAGATAGGTGAATAATTGTTACTAGTGTGTGAAAATTAAATCGTAAAACAATGGAACGGGGCGTCTACCACCACGCTCCATTGTAATAAGTGCTGCGGATTTCTCGCAGTTACATTTAAAACTTGTATCCAGTGGTCGGAGTAAAAAGCATTACAGCCATCAATTTGTACCAAGTTTATTGTGATGTATTTTTTTTTTAAATCAAATCAAAATCAAAACGTTATCACAACTATGCAATTGCTGCAGGCCTGGCTGGCACCACCTCCAATGCGGATTGGTGGTGGCGTCTTATGATTATATATTCAGATTAAAGCAGATGTGATAGCTGTGAATATAAACTGGAGTTTATTCTCTCAAGTACAATAAAATAAGTAGCAAATTCGAGGATTGTGCACATTTTAATCGTTAAAAGAGGCGGTGCTTTCATTTGAATAGGCTTAACTGTCTTCCTCTCGTAAAAGATATAGACAAATAAACCTTTAGCTCAAAGTAACTTTGAATCTGTTACAGGAAAGCAAGTGCGGTTAGTGATGAAAGTCCTGAAAAGGAGCCGCCTAAACTCAGCCCTGTCAGTTTACCGGCGAAGAGAAAGATAAAAATGGAGAATCTGTCTAAAATAGCAGACGGAAAACGAAGAATCCCCATTAGCCCACGAGCGATCAAAATGAGTCGGAACTACAGCGATTCGGATGACTTTGACACCTCGACTTCGGAAAGCGAAGATTCTGATACTAATGTCAATGATCAAGGGAGCACCAGCTCTGGGAATCGCAATCAGCTTGGAGTCTTGAAAAGGATAAAAGCAGCGTGCGATGCTGAGGACACTAATAAAGACGCGGAATCGCTGGAACAAGATGAAGGATGCGATGAACAAGTTTTGGACATTGAAGTGGATACAATGCCAGTGTTGATAAGAAACGAGGATCAAGGACTTACGTACGAACTAGAAATCATCGACACATCGGAGCAGAAGGAAGAAAAACCCAAGAGACCACCAATAATTCAAACGTACAAAAAGAGAGATTCCACTGTGAAGAAGGTCAGCACAATGCCAGGCTTGAGCATCACGAAAGTCATTGCGCTAAAAAACAAAGAAACTGCGAGTACGTCCACCGCAAATGATTACGCTAAAATATTTGAAATTAAAAACGGAGAAGTGAAGCTGAGAAAGAATGATGTAAAAGAGAAGCAGAAAGGTAAGACTCCAGGTATAGGGAAACCGGAAAAAAGAACTTTGAAGCGAGTTCACATACAGTCGAAGTTCAAGCGCTTGGGTATGCTCCCTGTCGCTAACTTCAAACCGCCAGAAGAGCTCAACTTACAAGAAACAGTTGATCAGAAAGATACAGAGGACGGAGACACCGAAAATAATTTGGGACTCGCGCCTATAGAAGACTAGAGACCACTTTATAGGAGTACAATAAAAACAATAGTAGTACTATTGTAAATTATCAAAGTCGTTGTTTTTTAAATTGGTAAATAGGGCATACTTAAAAGTCAGTCAATGATCAATGTCAGTTGTAGACACTTCCAATGTCAAAGGAGTTGTAGGCTCTCAACAATTAACCAGTGGTTTCTTAAAAAGAAACTTATTAAACATGTTCCATATACCTCGTACCTACAAATTTACAAAATTACAACTCAGATCATTATATGAAAGACACTAACATGTTATTTCACAGATAAGGATTTTCCAGCTATTGCTCGTACTGCATAAGATAACTCAGTTTTTTCACTACTTTCATCTGAGCAATGGAACGATATTGTCACTGATATGTTTATGTGATTTGTCTATTGTATTTATGTAGGCTTTAAAAAACTATACGATAATGATCCAATTTGAAGTTTATATATGAACGTACTTTGGAAACGACAAAATAAAATCATTGTCATTTATATTTAAAAATTATTTTTTATATGAATGCTATTGTCATATCATTTAAGGTTAAAATAAATTAATAATGAAAACTCCTGACCGTTATTCAATTTATGGATGGAATACAGCAATTTCACGTGCAGATTTATACAATGAAATTTATTTCGACCCGTGCCGAGCATTAAATTTATCTGATCATCTTGAATCTTTGTAGTAACGTAACAATTTAAGTATTTTCATATTTACTTTTCAATGTAATTCTAGTCTACTTACTCAATAATCTTAAATGGTAGTCTTGATTAATCTAAAATAAAAAATTTAAACATATTGTTATTTTTATTTTTAGAATAAACCCGATATATTTACAAAAAACATGCATTTTGGAAAATCTCATTTGAAATTATTGGAGGGTGGGGGCTTTACAAAATCTAAAGAGATCTCAACGCGGGGGAGGGGAGTTAAAAACAATTCACCTAACGTAAATAATGGACGCCCCCAAAGAACTGACTGATTGTTACTTATTAAAGGTTACTTATTACAATTGAAAACCTGTGTGATTTTTAAAGAAATTAAAGTTTTCGCGCCTAATTTCATTTCACAGATAATAAATCCATTCATAATAATCCAATGGATGCTTATTAAAGTCATAATTCAATGACTATTTTCGTTTTTAAAAAACCCTAATCTTCGTTTGACCTTTTATCTCGGAGCTAAGAAATAACGGTCGTAATAACAAACAACACGTAAAGCAATAAATAAAATTTATTTAACTAAATAAAAATGTACAAATACGCAGAAGGTACTACTACATATACATTAGGCCATGATTTAAATCTTAATAAATGAAATTAGTACAAGATTGTTCAACAACTTAAAGATAGATCTGGATCTGTTATCACTTTGAATTTAAGCATAATAGTAAATAGTGACAAAATAATTACAATAACGACTATTTCACGACGATTGACTACCCTATTTTGTCATTTGATCATATTCTGCTAGATAATAATGTTAAGTCGCCAAATCGAAACATTGACAGTGGGAATAATAAAAAAAATTTAAAACTGTCATACAAAAGTAGATACATAAAGCCACATCTAGTATTTGTATGCTAATAATTATCATAATGAACATTTTTTAGGGTCCCATTATGAGCAGTAACAAAACGTTTTATTACCAACTCTCGCGTAAAAATTTAAAATGTGCAACATTGAAAGGTTGCCAAGCCACCGGGACGTCGAGACTAAACTGCTAAACAGAAGTGACGACAGGATTCATCGGTCATACGTAAAACCGTAATGGTAGCTAATAATATTGACAAAAACAATATAGTGAATTTGGATTGCCGTGTCTATAAACCATTAGTTTTTCGACGAAACATTTGACGTCTACCCATCCATTTTTGGCGGGAACTATTACTAATTTGGCAAGAAATGTCCCTGATATATTTTTGTGCTTACAAAGTTTTTACTAAGTCGTGTAGTCATAAGAAGGTTATTTTAACAATTATTGCAAATTAATACTTAATACCATTTCCTGACAATAACATTAATTTTGTCTTTAATACTTAGGAATAGAAAACCTACGTTGTACGTTACTCATTATTTTTATTATTGCTTCTAATTTATTTATACGAATTCGGTTTAGCTTAGGTATACAACGCTAGTGTTCTTAAATGTACATTCCACGAACAAACATTAAGTTAATACCACTATTGCATACCTAATTCGTAATGAACAAAATTCCATCATACATTTAAATGTTTTATGAATAATTTCTCACTATTTAACCATGACTATCCGAAGTCAGGTGGCCAAACGCTTAATTTAACGTCTCCAAATCGCTTTTATAGGCTTCCTCGGGGATTCAATCAGTGGTACAATCCATCTATGACCCTATCAACAAATCTCGAAATAAAACAAAATATCCCGAAATTAATAGACCCAACTGATTTGGCCGGTTGTCATTTTGTTTTTGTTGTTTTGTTTCATTTCAGCCGTTACCGCGGTCATCAAAGCCGTCCTATTTGTCAACTAGTGTCAACAAATATTAACCAGTCCTTGACTTTTCTTTGCGTGTCACCACTAAAGCTGAATAAAAATAATGTGTGATAGAGTTCATCGGCATTCTCAAGACAGTCTTCTCAGAACGAGAAGCCTAGAGCCATAGTTTGCAACGATATCCAAGTACAGGTTGACAGATTTCACACCCTGTAATGAATTATGGAGAACTCCAAGTTGTGCAGATATTCTCACGCTATTTACGTTAGCAGTCATCAACTCATCGAAAGTTTTTATTTGGGAAGAGGAAGAGATTTGACTCTCATAGAGATATCGTCAAACATCAAGTATATGTTGACCTATTTCCGAAATTACAAAATAAATGTCCGGTGGCATATGTTCATTCGGCTACAATTGGTAACATCTAAACGACCCTCTAAATGCTACCAAAACATTACTCCACATGACAATCTATCAGTTAACACACCCCTAATTTAAACATGGTTTAATACTATATGAACAAGGTGTACATCAAAACACCTATGTCAGGTCCAATAAATTTAAACACTAAATAAATCTATACATATAATAAAAGACATATATTTGAGAAAACATTAGTTTCAGAGTATTACAGTTACCCGACTAACTATAAGCTAAGAAGTTAAAGCAAAACACTATAATGTTAATTAAATTATACAATTACATGTATGAAACACTAAAACTATTATTTATACATACATATCGAGAATCATGAATTATACAGTCAAAAATTTTAGGCATAATTTTAAATACTCCATTCCCTGTAAAATATTTTTCTTTTATGAAATAAAATGTTCATTTCAGTCTGTTCTTATTTATATATCAGTTTAGGTATGAATAAAGTATCGCTCACAGTATTTCTCGTGTTATAGTTATTATGATCCATAAATACTCACTGTTAGTGTACCTTTCTCGATGTATTAGATAGATGGCGCCAGGAGTATTTCTGAATCACGGTACTACTATTTTTCAGAGATTCATTATAGACATACAAACTTACTATATAAGAAATTAAATAAGCCTTTACACTGCCAGTTGCCAATATTGTCCGAATTGCAAATGTATTGTAATTCTATGCTAAATTTAATTTTGCTTAATTAATAGACATATTTAAGAGTGAACTTATTTATTTGTAATATTCGAAATATCCAAAATAGCAGGTCACGATTATTATGAATATCACCTGTATTAATTTGCACTTTGATTTTTTTCTACCCTCACTAGTTTTCAACAGAGACTTCATTTTTATTTAACCATAAAACATGCGAATAATTAAATAATAATAATAATGACATATTAGTTTAATAGCTTACAGCTATTGTATCAATTAAATAGTTTACTCTCTGTACCTACAATATGAAGATTGTTGTGTATTCTAAAAATATCAACCCATTTATTGTTCTAAGAAGGATTAAGACCATGTTCAGCAGTAATGAGAAATTTACAACACATTAAACACATAATTGATTTAATAACTGACTTTTCAGGATATATAGTTAGGCCACTTGTTTGCAAAAGAAATATCTATCTAGTTAAAACACAATCTAAATTTTTTACTTTCATTTTTCGCTTAACTCAGTACTATTTTTAAAATATAACACCTACTAAATACTTTAACAATATATCTATTCATTTATTTTTATACATTATGTTTTTTTAGCTAGTTGTAGAATCCCTTTAAAATGGAATGTTACTTCAGTTGTTAGTATAAGTTTCATACATAATTGTATTCATTGTTAATAGTAAACAAATGCATTGTGACATTTGTAGCAACATTTGAAGGCGAAGGTAGGAGTATGTTAGATAATTTAGCCCGTTTTTATTAAAAACTCAAGTTTTTTTTACATTAATGAACTAGTTTTCAAATATTCAAAGACAACAGTAAACAACACCTAGTTACTCTACCCCACTATGGCAACATTGGTAAAGATGTGGGTAAATTATGTGGCAAAATATGAATGCAGTGGGAATATAAACTTCACTTATGAATATAAGTTATATTTCCGAAATGTTGTAATAGATAGAATAGAATGAAATAGATGATCCTTGCATTTCATAAGTTTCTATTTTATATGGTATTATTAATCAAGTACGTTGTCAACACCCTACTTTGCTCTAGCTGTCGGTGAATGCAATATTGACTAGATTTTAAGTCATTTTTTATATCAATAATTAGTACTTCCATAACATATTCGCCAGTCCGAAAATCTGATTAAAATGTAAAAAGTATTATAGAACATTCTTTGATTCTTTTAAAGACTGTTTTATATGGTCATTCTGTTTAGCCAAGATGTTACTGAAAACTTTTTAAAAGGCTACATTCCTTTTTTAATTATAATTTATGATTACTTATGACGAGACAATTGTCAAAATTTTCAAATAACATTACTGCCAGTGTCACAATTTTTTTGGAATAGATTGTGAACTAAATATAAGGTAATTTTTAACAATTTTCACTTCTTTCTACAATCGCTAATTCGTCGTCCTCGCCTGACGTGTTCGTTTTTGTGTCGTAATGTGCTAAATTGGCCTCAGATGAACCATTGCTTGACTCATGAGACCGGGGGCTAACACTTGTTTTCCTTACATACAAAACATTGGAATCCAATCTATTGTGTTCATTAGAAAATGGAATCCCATAAGCACTACCGTCTGATAATCTATTCAGTTTGTGTATCTGTTCTCTAAGCTCGCAAACTTGACTGTATAGTTTTTTGTTTTCCCTCAGAATAGCTATATTTTCTGTTTCTAGAAGCTCTCGCTTGCTCCACTGGATTGTATTCTCCGATTTCAGCCTCTCAATTTCCATTTTCAACTCTGCAATCTTTTCTTCCAACACCTGTTTAGCTGCGATCTCATCTTGCAGCTCATTCTGCAATCTTTCGACTTCACTATGACTAGAATCTGTTGAGCCTATTGTTCGGTCACTATGTGTAAGCTCCATCTTTGTGCTATGCAGTTCAGCTGTCAATGATTCTATTTTCGCTAGAAAAAACGCCTTTTGATCCTTCTCGCTCTGTAGACTCTTGCACGTTTCGTCCAACCTCAATCTTAATTCACTTAACTTATTCGCAAGTACATTGTCAACATTTGTTAATTTATGAGAATCTAATGAAGCCCTTTGCCTAACTGATGGCTGATCATTTGGAGATACGTACCCAATGTTTTTGCGTCTCAATTCAACACCATCATCCCCTGTCAAGTCTGCAGAAACTATCCTGCTCTCACCAATAGTAAGAAGCTTTTCGTTGTCTCTTTTCACATCAGCTATCTTCTGTTCTAGATCACCCTTTTCTGACCTGATACTCGATAGTTCTTTAGTTAGGGCATCCACTTTACATTTCAATTGTTTAGCTTCTTCCCTAGCCTTGTTACGTTCATTGCGCACTTTGCTCCACTTCTCTCGCCAGTTAGCTGTGCAGTCGGACCACCAGCGCATGGTCTTCTCCATTTGGGTAGCTCGGGCGCGAGCTTCGTCCAGCTCACGTTGATAGAGCGCTTCCTTGGCCTCCCAGTCGGTATTCGTGTACCGCATTGAGGTCCCGTCGTGATCGCGACTCCTCCGATGGCTCCCGCCATGAGAACTTTGTGCCATTTTTCATTTGCGGTACTCTGTAACATTGATGATGACATGACAAACTAATTATGATGGATTTTAATTTGAGCCCCAGGTTTAAAAGTAGTATATTTTTATAAGTAGTATGGAGTTAGTGAGAGTCTGTACATCAGAAAGTTTGAGACGATTATTCAGAATCATTATGATGCTGTAATAGTTTGCTTAAATTTTTAATTAAGTTCCCTTTATTTAGTATTATTACTATTATTATATTGTTACACTAGGCCCTTATCAGGGTAAGCAGAGAACACCAAGTATTAAATGTTTGTATGGTTACAGAACTGCTTCTACGTTCGTCAAACTGGTGGAGAAGGTGACAAAAGTAATAAATATATCATTATTTACTGCATTATATAGATTTTTATATAAAACAATAATTTCTATTTTCTTAATTAGAACATGTTAGACTCATATGGGCAGTTTCCATCTTGCATAATCACCATGACAAAAAGTACATTTAAAAGTATCAAGCACAAACAAGAAGAAAAAGTTTCTATCTAATGATAAAATGTTATATTCTCTAGAATGAGCTGCCCAGGACCTCCAACCCCATGTCCCCAAGTGTGCCCCCCGCCACCTCCGCCCCCGCCCTGCCGAAACAAACCTATCATGAGAGGTCTGCACTGGGCCCAAACTAAAAGGAACATTTTTACTGCACTAGCCCTGAGTATCTTCGCTGGCTCCTGTGTATACTTCTTTATTGGGGTGCCGAGAAGAAATTTGTACAGGGAGTACTATGCGTAAGTCACACCGCAAGTACCAAACTTTTAACTAAACAGGAATTGTTTTTATTTAACAGACTTCACCCTCTTCTGAGAGGAGACCAAACAATGAAGCAACAAGGGAATGATAAAATGGTTGGAAAAAATGGATGTTCAAATAATTTATGCTAACAAAAACCATCTCATTTTTACAAAGTAGACTCTTTTTCTTATTGTTATTTTAAATAAAAATAATAAAAAATTACACTTTGGATATAGGGTTCAAATGGTTAAACAGATCTACAGCATGAAGTCTCTAGCCTCTAAAATAAATACACATTATTTTTTTAAAGTATAGAAAACAAACAACAAGTACATCACTCATTTAGAATACAAAATAACATTACACCTGTATTTCTCCATAGGGTAAGACACAAGAGTGTACTAGTGTACCACTGATTTATTCATTTAAGTTGTAATTATAACATTGTTCAGATATTTTAAATATGTACCGGCTTAACTCACATATGTTTTTCAGGATGTCCTGAAAAAAACATATGTGACTTAAGCCAGTACATATTTAAACATGTGTACAAATACTCACTAAACATTTAATAGTAAAGATGATCAGATTGGTTTTCATCAGAAATATTGTATGCCTATCTAAGGCAGAACTTTAACGACTCAAAGAACTGATTATCATCTTAATTTGTTGTCCACAATAAATGTATTTTGACTTTGACTAATTATGTTTTATGGTTAGCATACTGCCATACACGGGGAACACATCCAGACCTATTAACTGGGAATTTCAGGATGAAAAAACCCAATAATACTTTATCTATCCTGAGGATTGAACCCAGGATCTCTTGCAATATAAAATACAACAGTCCATTGCTTCATATACTAGTGGAATTGAGTTGTAGATTCAGATTATTTTAGGTATCCAAACAGAATTTGATCAATTGACTAAAATTACGAATAGAACCCAATATTGAATGACGATGACAACTGAGCCTACAATAACAGCTGTGAAATGATATTAAAGTATTATTTGTGAGAAATAGTCTGACTTAAATGGCAGAGAATTTCTGCAAGTCTAAGTGAACTCGTAAGAAAGACGGTTGTGTAGAAACCTATTTAATACCACACTCGCTAAATTATAAAAACTACGAAACATGTAAAATAGAATATTAAATCGAAAATATTCAATTACATTAACGTATTTCAACACAAACAACGAACTTGTTCTATGCAAACTAGGCAACATTTGATCACTTTACCGTCAAATTAAATTTACATAAATTCTAAATTTAAACGCTTTGTTTACAAGATAAGCAGTTATTTATCCAGTAGAACATATATTTTACAGTACATTAAACGAATGTGATCTAGCCTAGATTACGTACCTGGTTGGCAAGGAAACTAAAAACTGTAGGTTTTCCTATGAACTTTTAGGCCAGTATATACGGTTTTCCATCGGCTTTGTTAGAGTCAACTTTCGCTTGAATTTTTTTAATGACAGTAGCAGAAATAATAAATACAGTGCAAGGCAAGCCGTATTCATGTATCGGTGTCTTGTCTAATAATCGAATACTATAATCGATTATGTATATCGATATCCACCTCATCAGTTTTAAACATTCTATCCCATACCTGATGTACTGGAAACTTAATTTATTTGCACATTTTTCTTAAAATAACATCACACCTCTATTTTTCCGAAAGGATATAGCACACTCCCACATTTCATCAACTATTTTAGACAATCCATTGAATAAGGAGTAAGGCTATTGCCATACACGAAAATTACTCTATTTTAATGTATTCCAATGTCATTTTTGATATCCGTGTAATTTAGGCGTAAACAAACTTTATATAATGCATTTTACGATGATTTGTTCCTTTCTTCCTTTCATAATATCCTTTTAAAATCCTATGTAAGAATGGTCATAGTGTTGTACAACAAATTCTAGAATATGTAATTAATTAATTTAGACGATAAAGGAAATGAATTGTAATTTAAGTTTAGGCTTACATTTCAAAGTTCAGCATATTACAATTGCTATTGATCTACGATGTCGTTTTATGAAAATCGTAGCGCAAGAAGTATTGAGACATACAAATAACGAATTAATTAATAATGTCATCATCTTATCGAATCAAAACCATATTGATTGTGAAACTATAAACCATGATACGCTAAGAATGGCGCAAGAAACGATTATCTTGGTCTTAGATCTTATTAGTATCGATGTATTCTAATCCCACAATAACCTATTTTTTTATAGGCGAGGAGAATTTGAAGACTGGGCTGATGAAATGGCCAGAAAAGGATTGTTCCAATCGGTACCTAGTCAAGCTTTAAAAGATAATCAACACATGATTAAGTAATTAAAAGATTGCTTGAAATACATTACTTTTGTTTTCTTTATTAAGTTTATCTTAAAGAAAAATATTTTGTAAACAATAAATTAGGAATCTTATCATTTGATGCAAAATCTAAAGTAATATTTATTTATATCTAAATATGTAGGCTATTGTACTTTAAAACGTATATTTCATTGGTATCTACTAAGGCCTTAATATTGACCATAATCAATTATTCGACAGTAAAATAGAGCATTGATAGAATTTTGTTCGTAAGAATTGTAAGCTCAGGATGTTATTAGAATTTGGGCTTAGGCTTTACACTACATTCATAATTCTTTGATATGCTTTCAGGTTTTTGACAGAAAAATTAAACTTTCAATACTTATCGAACGTCTTAAAGACAAATTATTACTTTTATGAAGAGTTTTTCCCCAATATTTATTTCATGACTAAATGTAATATTAAACTATTTTTATATTACATACATACATTTATAACAGGAAGTGATTCGTGTCCTCACGTTTCATGGCGGCAGCCAATACAAAACACGTATGTTAATACAAAAACATGGAGATTACATTGTGGACCAATCAGAGAAAGCCTTCATTGGAGCATGAAAGTTAGATTTTGTAACTTTGTATTGTAGTCTTTGTAAATCATGATGAATGAAATCATGGTTTTAGTATACCCTTATATTATAATCGTTTACATTGATATCATTGTTTTAGTTTTTTATTGTAAGAAAAACATTAAAATCAATGTAATCAAGATTTTCCTGTATAATATTTTAGTCAATACGGACTACGTTCAAAACATATGTCACGTATGTTTGTCTACTTCGAGTCAATGCGCATGTCAAGTTGAAAATTGCAAATGGCGTCCGTTGTTATTGTTCGTACCGAATAACTATTTGTAAAATATATACCAATCTTTTTAGCGATTTTTCTACTGGACTGATGTATTGATGCGATGCTTTAACTTCTTATGATCTGACGCGACACGTTTTATGTACGTTTTTATGTGTTTTGAGTGCTTTTTTTTCAATTCTATGTGTGTCATGCAAATGGGGTAAGCTGGAATTATCGGATGTCGCTTAGGTTGTTTTGGATAGTTTCAATAAGAAAATGGAGTGAAGTTTTGTGACCTAAAGTGTGAAAATGGATCATGTGTAAAGTTTATGTAGCAACCAGCTAAGAAAATAGTGTTGCGAAAGCCGGGAACGACTGTAATTTACAAATGTTCCATGCCGTGACTGCACTCCCCGTACATTTCAAAATGGCTGCTGCTCTTCACGATATATGAGCTTTGCGTCACTGGAACATAAATCAGTGGATTTGATTCGTGTGGAAAATCGCATATTTCTAGTCTAGTGATCGGATGTGAATAATCGAAAATAAGTGTCAGACAGTGCCCCAGGCGGACCTGGGGCGGAACAATAGTGGCGTATCATATGTTTTGGGAGTAGTGAGCGAGTGACCATAGGACTGATATTGCCTTGCGTCCGAGCCGGACTGTAATGTTGCGTTTGATTTTCCAGGATGATTTGGAACACGAGACAGTAGAGCTTGTGTCCTATTGAGCGGAATGTGACATTGTATGATAGGTAAGCAGTTTTTTTAGTTTATTTACTTTTCGTAGTGTCTTTAATCGCGGTGTTTAATGGTCTCGTTGGTGGTCGACAGCAGGTCGGCCGGCGGCCGCGGACGTGCCCCGCGCGGCGGTCGGCCACATAACTCCGTCTATATGCCCATTAACTCTGAAAACACAAAACTTTGGAGCGAAAAAGATTGTGTAACACGCGACAATGTTTTGACCGACCTTGCCGTCGTTACGGCGAACGTTGTACGTTCCGTACGTCGAAACATCTTACGCGGTTATCACAACCGAAATTTCGAATACCATTTAACACAAGAGTTGGCCATTTTTGCCCGTCTTATTGGCGTACGTGCTATTTGTCAATAGTGTAGGCAAGAGCTGTGAATACGTAAATAAAGTTAGGTTAGGGCTGTTGAAATGAATTGCAGTGCTCTTGAAAAGTCTCTCCACACTTCTTAGGAGCAACTAACTTTGACTATGTGGCAATATGAAGGAAAATAATGAGCAATTAAATTCATTTTTAATCTGTAATTTAATTATAACTTGGTGGAAAATAGTAATGATTAATATTATTCAATATAAAATAAAATGCATATAACAATGACTATGATTAGATTTAACAAGCAAATTAAACTTGTTGCATGTATTTATTTGGAATATTTTTGACTAGCAATTTTAATTAGTGTTTCATAATTTTTTTCAAGATTATCATAACCTGTCCATTACTCAATTAAATGTTTACTTCAGTGAATGAAATTAGACATTATTAGAATATTTTCAAGGTGTATTTAAGATAAAAAAAATTATATATATTTTGTAATGACAGCTCTGTAATAAAAACAGTAAAGAGTAATTTAATCGTGAACAGATCTAGTTAGGTTAAATACATTTGGGTAGACATTGGACCACTGAATGTTTTTTGTTTACCGGTTGTCAACATCAAAAAAAAATTTGGAAAAAAGAAATTAAACATTTGACATGTTTAATGACATTAATAAATAGTGTAGTCGAGTGAATTTAATTTTTAAAAGCACTAAATGAAACTTGCCAAATGCTCTACTTAGTAAATATTAAGGGGTGCACTTTCAACTAGATAATAAAATTAATATTTTTTTTGAGTTTTATTTTCGACACATTAATAAAAACATATTAACTTTCATTTTATAAACTGATTTATCATTTGTTATGTTGTTACACTAGATCCTCAATTGTTCTTTTTTAATAACAATACCCTTATGTATATTTCTTAAGCATTATTATTTTCCCTGTTTTTGAAAATGGTGCTTAAATATTATGGAATAATTATAAAATATTTTTTACAAAGTCAAAGCATTTGGGGTTACTATCAAACAAACTGGGTGTTTATGAAAATCTAACCACACATGTAATTGAGACCCTAGTTCTGTTTTGTATAGGGAGTGTGATAGACAAAAAGAGATTACAGCTTTATACAAGGATAGTGATATATATATTGTCTCATTTAATTAGAATATATTTTTTCAATTAATAAGCCTATAGATTCCACAAAATTCATTTAGTTCATTGTTACAGTTCATAGCACAATATTGGTCTTCTTTTTTCTTTCATAATTTCATTCATTTATTTCATGATTATATCGACTGAATAAACTGGTCCCTTATTCTCTCGCCGGTCGTATGAAATTTAGATGAGAACATTATTATATGTAATTGTAAAAAATACAAGAATTATGTTATTATTCATTTTTGCATTGAATGTGAATGTTTTAAATGTACCTTTCTAATAATTGTAATATTTAAGTTTATACATTCCTCTGTCATACTAGTCAAAAATAAAATGGATAGCTTTTAGTTTAAAAAAAAAAGTTTAACAATAGTAAATTACGAGTGCATTCTTTGAATAATACAATAAGTGCTGTAATGTTAAGTCATGTACATATACAGTTTAGTCGGCTTATATATATTTATTACTTCAATCATTATCTATAATGCATGAGTCAAACATTTGGATTGCATTGCAATGATAAATAATAACATCACACATAGCAACACACCTGTATTTCCTCAAAGGGGTATGCAGAAGAGTGGTACTCCCACTTTACACCAGTATTGCTATATGTCACATTGAATAAGAGGTGAGCCTGTTCCCATGATAAATAATTCTTAAAGAAATGTATTGCAAGATTCATATTGATCTACAATGCATGTATACTCCTGTTTTAAGAAGTATCATTTTATATCTATTGATTTGTAGTTATCCAATACCTATACAGGATTTTTATATTTTGTCTTATTATGATGCTACCCAATTAATTATATTTTGGTTTAAATTGTTAATTACTTCTCAAGTGTAGTAATAATAATTGCTCAATTGTAGAAAATCTCACTAGGGTTGATATTCCTACATATTTTAGCCTGTATTATTTTCTTTGTATCTCATATAATTTCTTAACTCTATTATAATTCACATGAATGCTTCCATTATGTCTGTGTAAAAAAGTATATATATATACATAATATATACTTTCTGAATTTTGACTTGTAAAATCG
>DWJK01000418.1:0-22644 GCA_018248815.1 Croniades pieria auraria
TATATAATTATCTTCTAACTAATCTTTTTACTTAGCTTCTTCTTATATAATTATCTTCTAACTAATCTTTTTACTTATGATTCGCTCCCTCACTGCTGAGGCTCGTGTCTCCTTTGCGTTAGCCATCTCTTAGCAGTGTCTTAGAGACATCGTCAACTAGCTAAGTATTCATCACTATCAATTAGTTACGAATTTGGTATTATACTTTTTGATAAAAAAAGTTTAATCATAGGTCTCACACACAAAATAGCAGTCATTTCGGTAAGATAATAGTATACATATTTTATTTTTCCTTAGACCCAAAGAATGTGGACTATGAAATGGCGATGAAATCTATGCAGACCATCGACGAGCTCACGCCGTCAATGATAAAAGGTGAGTGTTCGACAATATGTATCACTCCTGTAAAAGTCGTTAATTATAATATTTAATGAACAATAAATCATTACACATACATTTATTTACGTAGATATGTTTAGCATCTGTCTGGTAATTGCTGAGAATGTTTTAGCTAGTTTAACATCAAGGACCGCATATGAATCGTCCCAAGATAGTTTTACTGATGATATTAAAAAAAAAATCACAATTTTGTACGTTTTAATGTATAAATATAGCTTGCTTCTAGAGCGGAGTTACACACGCAACGGTTTAGTTTGAAAATAAATAAAAAAAAGATTATTTCTTATACAGTGAATTTACAATAAACAAACGCCTGGCTTGGAATATCCTAGATCATGTGAATATTAGTTTTCATTAAGATTAATAATTTCAGATGCTAAAGCTTTAAGCAGCACTAAAGATGGAGAAAATAGAAGAGATCTGTTGGAGAAAGTAAAAGCTCTATGTGAGAGCTTAAACACGTTGTGTGCTCTGTCTGTCACAAATCAGAGATCGGTCAGTATAATTTTTATAACTTTTTTTATAAAAACTGGAAAGGTATCAATTGGGTTGATTAAATAATTTTACCAGAATACTTGCCGGTAATAAATAATTATTATTACATATACACGTCTTTTTATAACTTTACTAAACGAACTTGCGCTTTGTTTTTTTCATAACAAACTTTTGCATTTTCTAGTTGTTTCCTAATCAAATTTAAGTGCTTTTCTACCATTAATTTGTAAATATGATGAAAACTATTTTATACGTAGGGAATAGATCAGCGATAGTATGCAGCAGTTGTCAGTAAAATGGAATAAAACGTGTAAAGAAGAAATTGTAAAAAAAATATTTAAACTAGTAAATTTAGTTACGTTATAATAGCCGCCGTGGGGTAGCACAAATTTAACAAAATTTTACTTATTTTAAAATTTTGACTTCTTTCTGTCTGGCATGATCGTAAAGCCTAATCTTCTACTGACTAGAACTTGATGTGAATAACTGTGCCCAAATAGTTACACTTAATGTTTTTTTTCAGGATATACAAGATGCCGCGAACAACTATGCAAAAACTTCTGGAAAACTCATATACTTGTTCAATCCAAGGAATCGTATTGAAATGACTGGATCTGCAATCGATCCTGAGAAAGAACATGAGGTAGCATTTTTAAATAGTTTTGGTCAAAATGAAAATGTAAAACAACGCTTAAAATAATTTTTCATTAATAATAGAATAAGTAGGCAAACTTTATATGACATGAACTAGCGTTCTATCTGTTGCTGCCAAAAAGCATACTTCAGGGTGCTCCGGAATGTGGCATTTCAGCGTTAATTGGAACTTTAGTACCTGTTTGTTACATTTTCTCTGAGGAAAAATGTTGTAGGCCGCAACGTGTACTCATTGTTTGAGATTTTGTTGTTGGAGTGCTTGCGGCAGTCGACGTAAAGGTCACTTGGATGTGTGCTTGATTTTATTAAACTTGTACAAATATTCTTCTTTTAACAAAGAAATAAAAGTAAAAATACATTTTTTTATTTACCATCAGATCCGAAATTTAATCAAGGAAGTGGGAGGCAAGACCAATCTTCTTCTGAAAAAAACGGACGATCTGAACAACTCTGCTTACAGCGACCCTCGAGCTCAGGCCCTTGACAACGCTAGAGCCAACTGCGCTGATGCTGCGCAGGGACTTCTTGCTTGTAGTCAGGTACTGAAAGTTATTCTGATTCACGATTTTTCATACAGGCCATAGAATACTTTATTGTATAAAAGTTGGTATTTCAAAATGTACATGATGTTAAAGAATATATGCTCAAAACTTTAACACGATTTGAATTGCAAATGATTGATACAATTAATGATTGTAGATTGCGGCTAACTTTACAATGAAAGGCTTTAGAACGAAAGGCAAACGTTGTCAACATCATTATCGACATCATCATCATCATCATCATCATCATCATTATCGACATCATCATCATCATCATCATCATCATTAGTTTATTTGGCATTTGCAAATTTTTCTGATTACACCCGTGATATGGAGTACACGTCATATAGCCATTTTTCATTTGTTGTTTTGAGCATAATTTTTACTTTAATAATAAGTGTAATATGTATGTCACAAAAATTAAAATATTTCAGTTAGTAGCACCAACAATTCACGAGCCCCACTGCCAGAGCGCTCTTACGGCAGCTGTGGAGAATTTGTCAGCATCAGCTCAAAAACTTACACAAACTTGGAAACCATTGGTGGAGAAACAGGAGTATCAGAATCATGGCAAGGAATTACAGGATAAAACAACAGATTTGAGGAAAGCTTTGGAGAGGCTGAAAAAAGCATATGGGGATTTGGATGGTAAGAACGTTATTAAACTATCCATTTTTTATACTTGCAAGACTGTAGAATTTAACCATAAATTGAGTAGCTTTAGTGAAATTTCACGTTTTAATATCCCCTATTCATTAATAATTAATTTATTAATTCACTGATTTTCTTCTAATAGAGTCTGAATTGGCTAACAAAGCAGCTGAAAAGGCAAGAAGAATGAAAAAACTGCAATTTATCACAAGTTTATCGGCGGCTAAACATAGTGCCGAAGAAATCGAAAGGGAACTCAATCAATCTACTGCAGGTCTTGAAGGAAAGGTAAGTAGAAACGTTTGCAAACAAGTTTATAGACCCATAATCCAGAACTTCCCCAACCTGTCTATATGCGTAGGAATTATAGGAAAACCGCCCTTCGGAGAGACCTGTGTCTAGCGGTGGTCTACATCCGGTTAATAATGACGTCGAAACATATTTTCATAAAATGATACTCAGTTAGGTATCACTTAAAAAAGCACAAAGATAAATTAATAGATACCATAGACAATACACTCAAAGGAGATAAAGATTTATTATGTACATATCATGTTTTTATTATTACTTATAAAATATAAGGAGATAATGAAGAAAAACCGATTAAAAAAATTAATTTTCAATAGTATAATACATACCGCGATTACACTACTACACAAAACTAGAAGTTCTAGGTCATGTGACATCGCATGAATAGTTGTAACAATAGTGGCAAATAATCTTGAATTAGTTATTAGTTCTAATTGTATTGAAGGCAATATTTATTTATTTATTTTCGCGAAACAAGCAAAACTTATATACATAATAATGCAAACATGCAGTACTTAGATCAGATATAATAACTGATATATGATATCACTGGAGATATAATATATGAATACTGAAATTTATACCAACAGGAAAGTCCAATTGCATGTATTTTCAAATGTTGATTTCTACAATACGAAATTTGTTTTTAGCCCATCAAGGATGTAAACGGTGCCAAAGCACGCATACAACTAAGCCTGTCGCAAAAGATCGCTCAATTAAATGCTGCGATGGCATCTTTGATTCATTGTACGGCTGGTGAGTTAACGAAAAAAATATATTATAACTTCGTCTATATATTAATATGTGAGGAGAAATCTTTGTAACTCTTTTTAAGAATATTGTGCGCACAAAGGAGCTTAAGAATACAAGTTACATTGTAGATAAAACTTACAAAGAGAAGACGCGCAGAAAGCTAAAGTTTATATGTAAAATATATTACAAATACTTAATGTGTAATAAATCAACATTAAGTATTTACTCTATCTAGCTAAGTGCTAACGGTGAAGGAAAATGTCGTGAGAAAACCTGCACACCTTAGAATTTATAAAAAAAAATTTCTAAGGTGTGTGAAGTCTGCCAATCCGCACTTGGACAGCGTGATAGACTATGGCCTTAACCCTCTCAATATGAGAGGCGACCCATATTACAACAGTGAAATGATAAATGGGTCGATATTTTTTTTTTTTAAGTATTTACTCTTAAACATATCGTGAGTGTTTAAACACCTAGTTATATGTATGTGTACCGGCTTAAGTAACGTATGTTTTTCGTGATGGTCCGCTCAGTTTTGGACTTAAGAAACAAAGAATAGAACAGAGTAAAGATATGTAGAAGTGTATTCTTTGATATTAGAACCTCAATAACGTTTGCTTGTAACATTTTATAAATTACGTTTTATTATTACTGATTAGAATACTGATGCCTGGGCAATGCAGGCTTTAGAAGATATCACAATATAACTTAAACTTAAAATATATTCGTTAAAATAGAAAAAAAAAACCATGTCACCAATTTTATTCTTCAATTTGCAGATACTGAAAATGGAGATTACGAGACGGCTACTACAGCAATAAACTTTATTAATGAAGTAACTCCAGAATTAGTAAAAGGTAACAAAAATTTTTTGGTACTTAAGCTTTAACCACAAGATAGGTAATTTTTCATTTCGTAGCCAATAAAATGAATTCATTTCAAGTAAATATGGTTTAGTCTGTAATAATGTATAAAATTCAAGATAATAGAATCTAAAAAGTAAACTAAGAGATGTCTTAATTTTGACTCAATTGAATTGCTTGCTGCCTCGTTGGTAAAGTGGTTGCAAGCAGGACTGCCTATCGGGAGGTCCTGGGTTCAAATCTATGGTCGGGTACTATTGGATTTTACTAATTTAAAATTTGTACTAGTGACTCGGAGTCTGGATCCGTGCCCGGTGTATGGCAATAGGCTCACCACCTATTCCATGGGAGTTAAACTTAACTGGTGAAACGTGGAAGTGTGTTACAATCCTCTGCCTTTCCCTTCGGGGATTACTGACGTGATTTTACCTCAATTTAATTTACTTCATACAAAAATTAAGCAAAAAATTAATGTTGAAAAAGATATGTAAGGCGAAATGAGAACATACAGTAGAAGGAGAATCTTGATGTTTTCAGATGCTAGGTCACTATGTCAGTACGTAGACGAAAACAAAAGACGTAATATGTTGCAAGAAATAGCAGTACTTTGTCAAGCGATGCAAGATGTCTGCGCTAGTGCTGGAAACGATAACATCAAGGTATGACTTCCTTACACTTGTTTAAGATAAGTATAACATAATCTTGTGCGGTTCATCAAAAAATAATTCTCAGGGATTCTCAACGGAAAGTATCATTGACGTGGATGTGAATTATAATTTCTTATATTATCAGTGATCCTAGTAAATCGCTTTAAGCAATGTTAAAAAAATATTTATAACTTTTTTTGTAACGTGACTCAACACGAGTACACTGTTTAGTTAATGGCTATTTTAGGTTATATCAGAGTGTACACTTAAAAACGATACATAAGACTTACTGACTTACTCCTTGAGATTTAGATATAAGAAAAAATTGCCACACATTACGTTCCATATACATATGTATATGTATTCATTTTCCTTTATATTTTGAATTCTTTAATCTAGGAGTTCGAAAATGTCTCCCTTAGAATCTAAAGTATAAAATTCATTTTTACCGTTCCGTCGTTCCGTTGATTCTGATCCATTTGGATATTTAAACAAGACAATTTTAATAAAAATGGTTTTCAGGATATGCATGAAGCTGCAAAGAATTTCGCCAACTCTTCTGGGAACCTTCGTTACGTTTTTAATCCTCGAAGTAATCCTGATAAGGAAAAAAAGGTATAAAATCAAATTTCCATTGTATATTTTGGACTTCAGAAGATTTGGAATTTAGAGGCTTTAGACTTTAGAAGATTAAGAAGATTTTGGATGATTAGCAAAAGTTTAAATATACATTCTGATCTTTAGACTTAAAATTTTAATTTTGAGTAATGTGATAATGGTTCCATCTCTAAGAATTTTTGTTTAATTTTAAGATTTTGGATATAGCAAGTGCAACGTGTCAGACAACTTCAGAAATGCTGGCTAAAGTATACCAGCTGGCTCAGGCCGTGGGTGGGGAGAAAGGATCAAAGTTGGATGAATCGGGAAGCAAAGTTGTAGAAGCCGGAAAAGCTCTGTTCATTAGTGCTCAGGTAATATCTATAGTAAAACAAGCTGACCATAAAGTCCTCTCTTCTATCCTCTTTACATAACTCTTAACATACTTTTCTTCTAATCATTCTTATTCAAATTTTAGATTGGCGACAGATTTATCAATGGTAACTTTGTCATTATTAAATTTGAAACTCTGACTTCAGATCCTGATCGAAGAATTATTCAGAAACAAGAATTTGTTTTCGTTCTACTGAATTTCTATCAGATCATTTTAATTTTGTTTCGTAGCTCACAGCACCTTCAATATCCGATGAGCGATGCAGTTCCCAGCTGATTTCGTCTGCTGATACTGTTTCCGATCGGATCGATGAATTGGTATCTGTCTGGACTCCCATAGTAAGGATGCCTGAATATGGGATTTTTGAAAAATTACTTAATAAAGATCGAGAATTATTGGAAGAAAACCTGAAAAAATTGCGACAGGCTTGTCAGCCGGATGATGGTAATTGTTTTGAATCACCTATATTCTGTAGCTAATGTATGACAGACTACCTAGTGCCTTAGGGCTCGAATTTCCACTCTAATTAACTAGGGCACGAATCTTGCCTCACGAAATTAGGTACAATTTCAAGATTAAATCTTACTCTTCGTAATGCTGGAAGAAAATGTGTATGCGCGAGAGTTTTCATATTGATCTTAAAGGTGTTTGATGTTTCCAATACACAAATGTTAAACGTCGTAATCTACGGCCGTAAAATTTTACATTCTCATACAAACCTTGTGTCCTACAGCGGAAAGAGAAAAGGGATAGATTCTTTATTAGTAAGCAAAACCATGAAATATAGACGATCGTTTCACGGTCTCCTAAAGTAGTATTGATAAAACACTAGACTGAGACAATTTCTAGACCTTGTGTCATAAAAGTATTCACATGATCTGCATCAAGCGTATTTTAGATGTTTCACATTTTCTGATGTGTATTTTTTTGTAAATAGAATGAGAATAAAAAAAGGGTGTAAAAGGTTAAAAAACGAAAGCGTATATTAAATTATTAATAATAATATATCAAAAACAGTTTATACATTTCAATTTAAATGTACGATAAATACACTTTTATAGATCCAGTGAAAACGATCGAAGATGACCAAAAATCAAAAGAGAAACAACGCCTTAAATTTGTTACGACAATGTCGACAGCGAGGAGGAAATTGGACGACGCGGAAGGTCTTTTACAGGAGAACAATCACATTGCTGTGGTGCCAGACAAAGTAATCGAAACTTTCTTTAATAGCCATCGTATACAGTATGCCAATATGATTGAATTATGTACCGGCGAGAACTCCTGAAGAAGGAAGATAGTACGCAGACATTTCTATTAGCGTGTGTCTATGATATAGAACTATTGAACGATAACAAATGAAATAAGTTTACAGTCAACAAAATGTTCTACTTTGTTATTGTCACTTTTTGTTATTATTCTATTAGTGATGATAGTATAATATTATTTTTACATGCAGTGTAAAATATATTATTTACAGCTCAGTAAAAAATCGTCGAAATACAAAGAAGTCCAAGCAATCACTGCGCACAAACTAGGCGAGCTCAATGCTGTCGTAGCTGCTTTCATCCAAGCCGTTTCAGGTGAACAAGTTATACATATTTGTAAAGGCACAGAATTAAGATTGTTTAAAAGTAAATGAAGTTTTTAAATATTCTGAAAGTGTTCAATGTTAAAATGTTATCAAAGTAAAAATGAAGCTTATACTGACGACGATGATAGCGTATGATTGTGATTTGAAGATCAATAATACATTTACAATAATATTTACAACACTATTACAGACCCAACTGATTCTGATTACAATACGGCTGAAAACTTAATCGTGACGATGTCCCAGCTAACGCCGGAGATTATTCAAAGTAAGCGTCCTTACATGATGTTATTATGGGTCGAGTCCAGCAGATGACATCGTAATTTACATTTCGTTAATTTTTTTAGGTTCTGGTCAGCTTAATCAATACGCAGACGACAAGCAACGTCGAGCACTGCTTGATAACCTCAGAACACTATGGAAGGCTAATAAACTTATATGTGATAGTATAAAGGAAGAGAATTTCAAGGTAACATACGATTATATGGCCTTTGCTTATGGTCAACTTCGCAGATCATTATTCAAATGTGACCCCTGGAATTATGATACAAAGAAGTAATAGTAGTAAATGATCATGTCTTGCAATTTTTTTTTTGCAGGAATTAAATAACGCTGCAAATAAATTTGCCGACGCATCAGGAAAATTATGCTATATGTTCAATCCTCGCGCAAATGCTAAAAAGGAAAATCAGGTACACAATTATTGCTGATAAATTTTATTTCGATTCTTCTAGTTTTAGGTCTTGTTAGTTTTGTGTCCTCTGAGTCCAGTTAGGAACTATTTAATTTTCAAAATATCTATTAATTTCAGTGTTGTTTATGTCTAGAACAGTCACACATGACTGCACTATTAATGATACTGCCATTATAAGTTCTAGTACAGCCCCTTAAACATTTTAGTTACTAATTCCCCTGTCTACATTTCTAGTCGCACTGACGGATATATCAGATTGGATGTCACATGAAGGGAAAGTTCTGTTTCAGTTAGAGTTTCGTATAGTTTTGTGTTGAATTTAATCTTAATGTTACATTTAATGTAAATCGTATAATAATGTTAATGTTAACAGATTCTAGATATTTCTAAAGACGCTTGTGGGAAAACTTCTGAAATGCTGGCTCGTGTGTACGAGCTGGCTGAAAAAGTTGGCGGAGAAACTGGATTGGCCCTGGATAACTCAGGTGCAAAAGTCGTTGACGCCGCTGAAGCTCTCCTCACTATAGCACAAGTATTGTTTTATTTACAAATGTTATTTTTTTGAAAATATTTTTTTGACTATCTCGTTGGTCGAGTGGTTGCAAGCGCGACTGCCGATTGGGAAGTCCTGGGTTCAAATTCCCGGTCGGGTACTATTGGATTTTTCTAATTTAGAATTTCTAGTAGTGCCTCGGGAGTTTGGTCTGTGCCCGGTGTATGGCAATAAGCTCACCACCTAAACGTAAACGTAACTGGTGAAAGGTGGGAGTGTACTACCCCTCTCTTCTGCCTACCCCTTCAGGGATTACGGGTGTAAATTTACGATTTTTTTATATTTTTTTGCTTTTTTCATTTATTTTGATGGGTATCTATTTGAATGCTTGGCATAATTTGTAATCGCCCTTCATATTTGACGGGTACAGAATGCTTTCAAGCGTTAAATGCACCCTACGTAAATTTCATGCAATGACGACTACATCAATATTCTTTTTTGTGTCTTATTGGGCGTGAAATTCTATAAAATTTTTCTTAAATCTATTTTTTCAAGTTATCATTTATGTGTTTTTATTTTAAATTTCTTGACCAATTGAGTGAATGTAATTTGGGTTAATTAGAATCACATTTCAAATTTTCATCCTCCAGATAACTGCACCTTCCATATCGGATATTCGTTGTCAATCGGTACTAACTTCATCTGCCGATAGAGTTTCCAATTTGACTCAAGCACTGGCTGACATATGGAAACCAGTAGTCCAGCATCCTGATCATCAAGATCTTGGACGCCAACTTGAAACGGGTCGAGAGATTCTGGAAAAAGAGTTAGACAAGTTGAGAAAAGCTTGCGATGTGGAAAATGGTAGATATTTATTCTTTTACTATTGTATAAGTTAATTTAGATGCACGACAGTGCGCCAAGCCAAGTTCTGGATTTTTATTTTAATGTAATATCATTATTGTTTGCTTTTTGTTACTGGTTTGACTATTTGTGTTACTGATTTGTTAGTTTAGTCTATTTAGTCTATTGTTTCGTAATCATAGTAACGCTTGTACTAAATACATATATACAATAACAATACAGGTGACAGTATAATTTGAGTTGCAATATATCAGAAAAATATAATACTAACATATGAAAACTAGAATTCTAGAATGATAAAAGAAAACTGTTATAAAAGTTAAATCGGAAATATTACAAGTAGATAAGAAAAATTTAATCGATAAAATTGAGTCTCAAAGAGGTAAAATATTATTTGAATTGAAATTAAACCGTCTTAATAGATTTATAACCGTGAAACCGATGGAACCGTCGTAGTAGATGTTTACCGTGAAACCGATGGAACCGTCGTAGTAGATGTTTACCGTGAAATCGATGAAACCGTCGTATTAGATGTATTACCGTGAAACCGATGGAACCGTCGTAGTAGATGTTTACTGTGAAACCGATGAAACCGTCGTATTAGATGTTTACTATGAAACCGATGAAACCGTCGTATTAGATGTATTACCGTGAAACCGATGGACCGTCATGGTAGATGTTTACCGTGAAACCGATGAAACAGTCGTAGTACATGTATTACTTACTGTCTCACATTAAACAAAAACTGCCATCTAAGTTTTATTTCAATAACTAAAAACATTTTATGAACGATTTTTTCACAACACTCAAATTGTTTTAAACCTTTAATATAGAAACGGATAGAAAATCTGTTGATGAAGCACGGTCAAGAGATAATCAACGCATTCACTTTATCAAAACAACGACAGCTGCCAAAAAGAAAATGGATGAAGCAGAGACATTTTTGCATAATTTTGAAGATATTACAGTGATGACCAATAAGGTATCGTTTAGTGAAAACTTCAAACTTATTTAATTAGATTTTGTAAAAATATATTCGACATTTTTAACATAGAATAACGTTTTACAGCCGAACAAAGATACACCACAGCATGCGGAGCTGCAGAATCTTTCGGCTCGAAAATTGGCAGAACTAAATGCTGCCATAGCTGCTCTCGTGCAGGCTACTTCTGGTAAACTTATATTTCACTGTCGTTAAATTATTAATATTTAGCAATGCTAATTTTTTCAATAAACCTATTTATGTGGAAAAACTGATTTAAGCACTGAATATAACATTTGCTTATATACTTAATTATCTTTAAAATATTTTGCCCCAAGTCGATATAACGATTGTAGAAGGTAATGATATGCTGCTTTTACAGATACAGCCAATCCCGATTACAAGGGAGCTGAAAGTGCTATTGCAACTATATCAAAACTAACTCCTGAAATAGTACAAAGTAAGTAGCAATATTAATTTCTTTGATATTTCATGTTTACGGTTGATCATCTTACATCCTGGGATGTTATTTGAATGTAACTGTTTTTTCATTTAAATGTAGGTATACTATCGAAACATTGCCCGATTTCAATTAACATTTTTTTAAATTAATTGCTTACCTTCTTAAGCTTTTTTAGCTTAAGTTCTCATGCTTAGCCTGTTGCTATTACTATTTGGTTTTTGTAAAAGTGGATCCGAGGAATTTCTTGCTTATGTGGGACTTTATCTTTGAATTTTAAGGATATTTGTAGTAGTTTCGATAAAAACTGTGTTACATTTTAGATACGAATAAACTGTGTGAATACGCAGACGATATCCAATGTCAAGTTATGTTGGACAATGTTCGAGAACTATGCAAGGCTAACAAGCTAATATGCGACAGTCTGGAGAAGAACGATATTAAGGTAAGCTAAAAAACAGAAGAACTATGAAATCATGGAAAACAATAAACCAGAAGTTTGAATTGAGTAATGTTCTTTTTTCCCATTATTTCATTAAATTAAAATTCTTGGGTGTTTTTATACTGTTCTTATTAATTGTATACTGTGTTACATAAATCCAAAATGGTTTTTAAAAAGTGTTCAATGAATATTTTTAATGTTTCTATCAAGTTCACATTTCAGAAGAAATATAATACGGCATTTGAAACAAAAGTATTGATAAATGAAATCTTTATTCTAATCTTTTTCACCAGGAACTAGGTAATGCTGCAAGTAGATTTGCTAATTGTTCTGGAAAGTTGTCCTACGTGTTCAACCCTCGTGCAAATCCTGTAAAAGAAGATCAGGTAAGGTTTATAATATTTTTTTCTTCTTCATCTTCACTTTGTGTTACTACCCGCTCTGTTTTCATTGTTTTTGATAAGATAAAAAGGTGTTAGTGATAAAACAACCGAAGTGCCCTAGGTTAACAAAAATATAAGAAATACAAGTCTTTCTTTAATAATGAAGTTCCATTAACATAAAATATTAATGTTCTACTAATTATCGTACATATAATAATTATAGATTATACAGTTATCTAAAGAGGCTTGTAAGAAATCGTCTGAAATGATTTCTCGTGTGGACGATTTGGTTGAAAAAGTTGGCGGAGAAGATGGGTCTAAATTACATAGATCGAGGACTAAAGTCGCTGATGCTACAAAAGTTCTGCTTACCACCGCTCAGGTACATAATTTAATTTTTTTACTTGCTCTTAGATGTTTTGTGTAATATTCTGACTAGGAACATTACGTTTAACTTATAATTTTCTTTGCTCTGTCATGTGCATAACAGATAACAGCATCATCTATAAATGACAGTCAATGTCAATCAGAGATTATTACATCAATCGATAGAGTTTCCGATTTAACTCAAGAGCTGGCTTCCACTTGGGAACCGATAATCCAACATTCCAATCACCAAGCTCTTGGAAGGCAATTAAATAAGAATAGAGATATGTTGGAAAGAGTTTTGGAGAAGTTGAGGAAAGCGTGCACGCCGGTCGATGGTGAGTTGTCAACTTTTCATCAAATAGAATTAATGCAATGGGTTTAGCTGTAATCATAATCTTTATCATAGTCGTCAGTTAATTTAAATTCCTTACTATAATATGAGCAGATTCTGATATGTTACGAATAAGTCATATTTTTTTTTATCTTATTTGAAATATCAAGTCTAAAAAGCTATTAACAGTTCTAGGGTATAAATATTTATAGATTTTCCAAGAGTGAGTGATAAGTGACCTTTGGCAATATGAAATGCTTGTAATGTTTATGACTCTTGCAGATGTGACTAAGAAATCAGAAGATGATTTGGAAGCAAGACGAAAGTCACGCCTTCAATTCATTTCGACAACAACAGCTGTGAAGAAGAAACTGGATGATGCTGAAAAACTTTTGTGTGATGATAGTAATACTTTAATGGCGTCCAACAAGGTGAGATTTTTGACTCTGGATATGACGGTCTGCATTTAATTGATCTTATTTCTAAAACTTTTTTATCGTCATATGTCGAAAATGTTACAATAACATAATAAAAATATTTTTTCAGCTCAACAAAGATGTTTCACATTACAAGGAATTGCAACGTATCTCGGCTCAAAAACTTGCAGAACTAAATGCCGCCATTGCTACAGTAGTGCGTGTTGTTTCAGGTAAAAACATATATGGGCAATATTCTGTACGTCTTGTTAGCATATCCTTATAAATCAAAATAGTTTTATAGACCTAAAAGATTATATGACATTGGCATTAGAAAATATGTGATGGAGGCATGTCATCAGAAATCCGTGATAATAATAATCTTTGACGATACTTTTTTTTTTCAGACTCATCAAATCTAGACTATAAAACGGCGGAAAGCCATATTGCAGCAGTGTCTCTGCTTACACCTGAGATTATTCAAAGTAAGATTTGAACAAGTGCGCGATTTATGTTAAAATATTATGGAAAGGTTGTAAAAGCTATATAATATATCTTACACTTTTAAGAAATTAAGTTTTCTTTAAGGATAATTGTAGGGATAGGAATTTCTCGTATAATTATCTACTAAGAATTTAGTTATAATAAATATCATAAATGACTTTTTACAGATACGAAGGAGCTATGTGAATACGCAGACAAAAGTAAATGTAAAGAAATGTTGGACAATGTGAAAGCCCTATACAACGCTAATAGGCTTATTTGTGAATGTGTGGCGAAAAATTATACAACAGTGAGTCTCGTAGTATGCAAACTTCATGAACTCATTTAACTGTTTTAAATCAGCAATATTTATAATAAATGTCCTTTAAGGCAAGTGAAACCTGCTTACTAACGTGGATCACTATGAAAGATTGAGAGAAGAACCGTGTTTAGTAGCAGAATGACGAAAGATATGACGATGACTTTGTTTAAACAATATTGTACTTGTTTTTCAGGAACTAAGTGATGCTGCGAATAAATTTGCTCAAGCGTCTGGAAAATTGTATTACGTGTTCGATCGTCAGATAAATCCCGAGAAAGAGAATCAGGTTGAGTTTAATTTCATATTTCATAGATTTTATTTGAGACTCCAATTCGATTATATCTTCTGCTATATTTCATTACTTGTATGTAAATGCTTTTTACTTGAACTTTTGTGTATGAAAAACCAAAAGACTCACGAAAGTGTCTTTTCTTAAATCGTGATAAATTTAACCAAAATGTACATGAAATTATAGAAACTAGAGTAACTCTTGTTTGTGAAAGACATTTATGAATAAAATGTCCTCGTTTACAGATATTGGATTTGTCGGAAGATGCCTGTAAAAAAATATCCGAAATGCTGGCCAAGGTATACGAATTGGCGGAACAAGTTGGTGGCGAAGATGGTTCCACCCTGGATACCTCCGGATCCAGAATAGTCGAAGCAGCACAAGCGCTACTGACTGCCGCTCAAGTAACTTGATCTTTTTATCTTTAATCAATAACTGATATGAACGCTGATTATAAAATTATTTACTTCAAGTTTCATTTGTCTATTTTGTTATTTGGTAATGGCTAATTAACAAAATAAAGTAATGACTTATAGAATGTTCGGAACAAGCTACGACACCCTTTACTTCTTGTTAAAAAAAATTGTTCCAGATAACAGCACCTTCAATAAAGAATGGACGATGCGCATCGGCATTGATTGCATCGGTCGATACAGTTTCCAATCTGACCGACAAATTAAAGGCTATATGGCATCCAATAATTCAGAACCCTAAACACCAGGCTCTTGGAAATGAACTCAATAGCAATCGAGGAATAGTAGAGTTAGCACTAGAAAACTTGAGAAACGCTTGCAGATCAAACAGAGGTAAGTTTAAAAAATTCATAACAAATAAATGCAGATTATTCGTGTCGGGTCAAACAAAGGATACCTGTTATGACCCTATGCCGGTGTACCTAGGGTGTCATAAAGAACAACTAAACCCGGTGCTGGCTGATCGCGATATGGCTCCCTAATCCGCATGCTCAGGCAAAAGTTCCTTAGGGAAGGCCTATGTGCAGCATTTGACTGCAACGAGTTGACAGCGTTGATGAAATGCAGAATATATATTGTTCCGAATTTGCATTTCGTTGAAGTGAGTGTTAACTTTTGTAGTGAGCTTTACAACGACCGACGATATTGTGTACCAAAGTATAAATAATGAATATATTATGTAATGATCGTGGAGTGCGGTGTAAGAGTAAGTATTTTAAAATAAATTCTTCCGTGTCCAGATTTTTATTTTTATGTGTCAAACTCGGTTAGATTAATGCGATGGTAATAACCAATTCCAAATAAGAGATTGTGTGTTGATTGTATCTATAGATATGAGTAATGAACCTGATGATGTGAAAGTTCAGCAACAAGTTAAAGAACATCTTAAGCTTATTACGACTACGTCAGCAACGAGAAAGGCAATAGACGAAGCAGAGAAATGTCTAAAAGAAACTTGTAACATCGTGAAGACCCCCGTTAAGGTGACCAACATTCAAATCAAATTATTTCTTGCCTGTTGCATTGCTATTTTAATGACAATGAACGAAAGAACGAAAGAAATAAAAATTGTTACTAATATTTGTTTAGATCGGGAAGAAAAAATAAAGGCATTGTATTTCGTTTCTGATCATTTACAGGAAAAAATGAAATAGTCGTAGAAAGTAATCGAACATTATTTTCACAGATCAACAAAGAATCATCAGAATATAAGAGTTTACAAATGCTCTCGGCTCAAAAGTTAGCCGAATTGAATGCCGCCATAGCCGTTCTTGTTCAAGCTATTTCAAGTAAATACGTCATTAAACTTGTTAACAGTTGTTTAACAATTTTCATACTATGTTATAATAATATAGAAATGTATGTTGCTGTTATAGGCACAGAAGATCCTAACTACAAGACAGCGGACGCGGCAATGTTCACAATTTCACAAGTCACTCCTGAAATCGTACGAAGTGAGTATATTCTTACGATCTTATATGCAAGCAGTTACAGATTTCGAGATTAAAACAATGATTATTAAGAAGTTGTCGTACAAATAGCTGTACTTAGTGTTACCTGACCCAATCGACCAGGTCTCGACTGATAGCTTGGCTTCTAACCAGTATCTATTATTTATGACAATGGGATATTGATGCAGAGTGCCTCTCGCCTTGCATGTAGAGATTTACAATTCGTGTTTTTCGTCGTTCCACTGTTGAAACACTTGGGTGTCCTCTTAGAATGAGGGGGTTAAAGCCATAGTCTGCCACGCTGGCCGTGTAATAATGTAATCGTTGTTAACTCCACGTTGAAGATACGTCGATAACAAATTTAAAATTATGACATAGATACGATTATTTTGAGTTCGTAATATTAACAGGAACTAGCTTAGGAAACAGATTAGTAATGAACAGAGCTATATATGTCGATGTTGCGTTATGTTTTAGATACTAACAAACTCTGTGAGTACGAAATCGACGCGAAGGAACGTCAAGTAATGTTGGACCATGTGAATGCACTGTGCAAAGCAAATAAGCTTGTATGTGACAGTATAGAGAGAAACGATGTTAATGTAAGTATTTGATCATTAGGGAGTTTTGGGGAAGTGAATATAATGGAGTTGTCTCGATGTTGCTATTTATTTAGTTTTTTGTTACAACTCTTTTTAAATTTGTCTCTGTTTTATTTTAGATATTTTTACCCAAATATAGGTAAAATTCCGTTGATCTTTTATTTCTACATTAATGTCGAGATTGCAGCTATTACTAGTAATTACTGAGAATTTTTTTAACGACTAATTAATACCAAAATCTGATATCCATCTATGAATAAGAGACATAGTTATGGGACGTGAATTTTTTTATGTCGAAATACTTCTGAATATATAATATTAAATTAGTGCCTGTTGAGTTCAGATTTGGCACTCGTCTTCATGTGAATTTCTTTAATGAAAACATGTACATAACCTGTTGTGTTATGTATGCAAAGGTACTCGTATTTAAAAGTATGAGTGTCCCGAAGCATGCGCATATTCGTATGTAAGCATGTGCATGTGCAAAAAAATCAAAATGATGATTTATTCGAATAATATGCGAATATATAGTTGCTTTATATAATGATTTGAAATAGTAACAAGTTACGGACATTATTCTATTAACAACAACCTTTTTTCAGGAACTACATAAAGTGGCTAGGGTGTTTGCCAATTCTTCGGCCAATCTCTGTCACATGTATAAACCTACTGGTGATGCCATGAGAGAAAATCAGGTAAGCTGCACCCGTTTTTTATTTCTTGGTAACGTTCTCAGTAAAATAATGTGAAAACAAAATGTGACTAAATGAAAACTGGACATATCCCCTCTTGGGTTGAAAAAATAAAACTATCTGTTCTAATTATTGGGTATGTACCGGCTTAACTCACTTGCGTTTTGCGGAATGGTCTGACTAGTTTCGGACCTGTACGCTGTCCTTCATCATAACTTCTCGCCGTTTGCAGCGAGGCCGCGGCGGAGACTGAAAAGCGTACCTACTTGAGTTAAGCCGGCACATACATATATAATCAAGAGTACACTTACGAGACATTTAATAGTAAAACTCGTGCTAAGCATAAAAGATACCAAGTATTAGTAACATAATCTAGTAATTATTACACACTATAATTTTATCATTTACAGGTTATGGAAATGTCTAAAGCAGTTTCTCAAAAATCTTCTGAGATGCTTGGACGTGTTTATCAGCTGGCTGAGACTGTTGGAGGGGAAGAATGCTTGAAACTCGACGCGTCTATGACCAGGATGGTTGATACTACGCAGGCACTGTTGACAACTGCTCTAGTAAATATGATTTTATCAGTTTGCGCAAAAAGTTTTATCGTTATTCAACTAAGTAAAAAAAACCTATTGAAATCATATTCGCGTTTTGATTTGTATTGTAACGAATGATCTTATTTTCTCCAATCAGATAACAGCGCCATCCATTGATGAAGATAAATGTCAAACTGCACTCATTACTTGTGCTGACAAACTATCATCCCTTGGTGAAGACTTACGTGCACAATGGACACCGATAGTTCAAGATCCAAAACATAAAGCGACTGGAGTCGCATTGAGTGAAGACCAGAAAGAATTGGACATTACGATAAAGAAGTTAATAGAGGCTTGCAAAACGAAGTCTGGTTCGTAGCTCAATTAAAAGTAACTTTACATATTCAGTTTAGGTTGAACAGTAGCTTCTATTTCATTTGTTTCTAGCCCACTTCCTTAGCCAAATCTTTACTATATTTACTATTACAGGATCAGTACCAAAAGTTCAGAAACCAGAGGTTCCCATTAAGCACAAAGTTGTAACTGACAATGAGAGTATAAAAGCGACGAAACATGTACATTTCTGTAAGTCAGTGGATCAGGCGCAAGACAATATTAAAAGGGCTGCGGAAGATTTAAAACAGGTAAAGGGTTAATAATCAGACGATATTCAGATTCATTGCTGTAAAACTTAAAATCAGCAAGTTTTTAATGTGTACAAGCATACAAATATTCTGAAATAAAATTACGCATATGATATTTGGTCTTAGCCTTTTACATTTAGCGGGAAGCTGCTGGATTCGAAAAACCCAGGGCCGGATGGAGTGGCGCCGATTAGGAAGGCCTATGTCTAGCAGTGGACATCGAGATGCTGACAATGATGATGATGATGATTTAGCCTTTTACAAATATACCTCAAATTTTTAGATTTTAGTTACACTTGTTCCTTTGGTTGTGAGAGATGACAGATGAGCTCATAGAACCCAAAAGTAATTTGCCTGATTTTTCTGACCATCTGGTTTGTCTGATTTTGGATGATTATTGGGTTGTAATGAAATTTTAAATTGTTGATATATATGAACATGTTTAGTAAATGTTTTGATTTACGCAATTAAACAAGTTTTTGCTACGTGATTTCCGTGATATGAGAGTCAATTTGTGTTATATGATTTATAGCCAGGCTTTTAAGAGAATTAAAATTATGATTACCGTTTTTATTGGTCCACTGTTTTGACATTGATCTGTTCTCATGTGTTACAGTGACTCTAGATTGACTACTTGTAATCTTTTCAGGCTTCGAACCAGAAGTCAACTGGACCAATGATAATTGCAGAACAAGAGAAGTTAACAAATTTGATTCAAAACAACTTGGCGTTGGCGGGCGTTACCGTGTCACATCTTATTACTGATATGAGTAATGTTACAATCTGTCTCATCTTATTTCTGATATGAGTAATGTTACAATCTGTCTCATCTTATTTCTGATATGAGTACTGTTACAATCTGTCTCATTTTATTTCTGATATGAGTAATCTTACAATCTGTCACATCTTATTTCTGATATGAGTAATGTTATTTAATAAATGGTTACCTTATTTTGGAGAAAACATTAAGTCACTAGCTGCTGCTTAGTACTAGAAATATATTTTAAACCAAATCTTAGTATTTAAGTTCGCTTATGTGAACAATCAAATACATTTCGGTACTGATAGTGTTTTGATCAATTACTATTTTTCATTCGTAACTAGAATTAAAAAGAAAGGTTCTAAAATTACACCACGCTGTAGAAAATCTTGTTTAACGCAAGTAATACCCGGACCTTGTGCAATCACTGAAAGTTATATCCGGTTCTCATCTGATCTATTTATTATATGATTATGTTCAGATGTAAATGTATTTTTTCCTTAGGTCCAAATCACATGAATTACGACAGCGCTATAAAATGTACCAAGGTTTTGGCTGAGCTACTACCTGTAACAGTAAAAGGTAAATCAGCGAATACTTATTGATAAATGATTATTGACTAATTAATTAATGATTATTAATGAATCCACAATTGCTGCCGGTTGAACTGACGGATCTTACTGAAAATGATTGTAATAATGATTCATTACGTATCACGACTGTGGAAGTTCATATACTATTAAATAAAAAACGGATCTCACTTATTTATTTCAGCGGCCAAAGAACTTGGTAACTCAAAAGATGACATCGCTAAGAAAGAATTTTTGGCTGACATGGTGTCTTTATGTGAAGCTTCTAACAAACTCTACGATACTGCCAAAAACGATACAAAGGTATAATAAAAAAATAATAATAATCGACCCATTTATCATTCCACTGTTGGAATGTGGGTCTCCTGTCATATTTAGAGGGTTAAGGCCATAATCGGCCATGCTGGCCAAGGGCGGGTTGGCAGACTTCACACACCTCAGTTTCTTTTTTATAAATACTAAGGTGTGCAGGTTGCCTCACGATGTTTTCCTACCAAGGTATGTTTTTATTTAAAATTAGTTTTTATTCGCGACTTTGCTCGTATGGAGGCTATAGATGAAACCGACTAGAACTGAAATAAGACTATGTAGGGTAAATATTAATTAAAAATCAGTTGATATATTGAAAAACAAAAACTTACTTTTGAGCCTCCTCAGACAACAGGCGCCTTCAATGTCTTCTTGCTACATTTACATCGAAAAATCTGGACATTAAACAGCTTTTTGTTTAAATATTACAGAATTTAAACGACGTGGCTTTGGACTTTGGCAACAAAGCTTCCAAAATTCTCTATTCTGTGTCTGCTGATGTTGACCCAGTTCAAGAATGTGAAGTAAGTAAAATTTAAAATAAAAAAGATTAAAAGAAATTTGTCTAATCCTTGAAGAGAGTCGGTAACTTCTAATTAATACCAGTACAATAGTAAGTTCTTCTATAAAACAGGCTGTTCTTAAATATTAAGTCGTAAACGTGATGTAAGAATTCTCGTGTTATCAAATTCGATGTCATACAAATCTATAAATAAACTAACTTTTATAGCTACAACCACTATACGAGCATATTTCGTCATACAATAAGGTACTGTTTCCATAAGGAAAATCACGGTCTTGGTATTATTGTTGTTTTTATGAGAAATGTGATTTTAGGTAACTAAGCGCGCGAGAGAGATTGGCGACAGCGCATCCCACGTGGCCGTTAGAGGCGCGCGTGGCGCCGCGGAGGTGAAGGATGCGCGTGCGCACGCCTTGTACGCTGCGGGCGCGCGCTGCGCGGACACGGCCAGCGAGCTCATGTACACTGCTAAGGTGCGTACCATAGTGTACCAAATGCGATAGAACCCTTATCTATGAGCTTTCTAGAAATGTGATAGATCCTTTCTCTATGGGCTCTGTAGAAATTTTATCCATGCATACAAATGTGACAGTTATTTTTTCTATGAGTTTTTTATATTATCAGGACTTCAGTTTTATCACGAATGTCACCCCTTTTGTTAATTTGCATCATGAAGCAGAATCGAGATTTAATCACTAAATTTAAAATGTTTTTAAGAAGTCTCACGAGTCATACAATACACATGGTCAGTTGTGGTAGAGTTGATTTTTAAACTGAGATGGGACTGCATTCTGTTAGTGATTCATTGTATTGTACTCGTAACTGATGACTGTTTTATGCATATTAATTTAAGTAGACTGGTACATACGTACTTAGGTTTTATAAAATTCGCCAATGTCCTTTAGTAACTTTCAAATGAGGTAGGTATTCTTCAGTAGAAATTTGATATTGTAAGATACGAACATGCATTAGACACTTTCCAGTATATAGACACAAGTCTTTATACGTAAATATTAAACAATCTTCATAGATTTATATTATACTTTACAGCTAGTAGCGCCATCGATACACAACACAGCAAGTCAAAAAGCCCTTCTAGATGTTTCCAACCAATTATCTTCAAAGATCAATGAGTTCTCCTTGAGTTGGCAACCCTTATCTGCAAATTCTGAACACGTTGCCTTCGTAAAAGAAATGGACGTTGAAGCACAGAAGTTGAGACAACTTTTGGATAGCTTTAGTCAAGATTTGAAGAACAATAAATTAGTGAAACGAAGAGTTGTCGAGAAACTGGTAATTCAGGATACGCCGTTGAGGCAGCTCGCTACAAATATTTTAGAGACGGCTAAGGTAAGCATTTACTTAAAATTAGAGGTGCAACAAACAGCATAGTTATTAACACTACATACAGCACCAAGTGTTTAGAAATACGTGCTAAGAAATACATTTACTGTTTGTAAATAATTTCTTTAGAACGATACTGGCAATGACAATGTGAATATTCTGATCGGTTTGAGACCCTTACATAGAGACTTAGGTTTAACTAAACTCCATGCTTTCATATTATAAAAAAAAAATAATAATCGACCCATTAACATTCCACTGTAGGAATATGGGTCTCCTCCCATATTGAGA
>DWJK01000419.1:0-22624 GCA_018248815.1 Croniades pieria auraria
GAGGTGCGCGCTAGGATTTGAACCCGGTCTCCCGGAGTGAGAGGTCGAATTTCAAACCACTAGGCTATCACTGTTAATAGATCATTCGGCAATAGATCATTAGTAAACATATCTGTGAACATCTTGGTAAAAAAGGAAAATCCAATGATGTACTCACAGAGTTAACTACACTGAATCTACACCACTACCAACATAGGCAGGTGACATTATGTTGTGCAGTCTGTTTTAATTGTAATGAAGTTCACAAGCCTTCAATTGTACCATCACAAAGTAAGTGCATAGTTAGTGTACAATAAATTGTGTCTGAGTTAATGGAACCAGCTAATAACCAATCATTGTCGCATTTCAATAAAAGTGCTGTATCTTTAAATGTCACACTGCCCTTGTTTGTTGAAAGGCAATGCATTATTGAACACAATATATTTCGAAAGGTATAGCTAGGTATATTGTATATTGATATTAAATTGTTTTCCTGTTTTGAATAATTTTAACTGCTAAATGATTTACTCCATTTTATTTCTTTTATTTTCTATGGGTTATCTATATTTGTTCATGTGTTTCTAGGAGACAGCTAAAATTTTATGAAGTTGTATCTGGGAGTACTGGCAATAAGAGGTGCAAACAAGATAAATATGAAATAAATAAAATTTTAACAGATTCATACTAGCTAAACATCTTAGACCTAAGGAGTAGTGATGTAACTGTGACTGTGCGTCCAATCGGAAAATATTGGCAGCATTAACTGGACTAATGTTACTAATAGCCGTGCAGCCCTATTATCAGTTAATAACTTAATAGTAACCAATTTAGTCTTAATTATAAATAATGTTAACTAAACTAACACTAACAGACCCACTTCTAGATGAGCTAGAAAGTTCAAATTTGCCATCCACCTAATAAAATATGTGTATACACAGGAAAAAATCAAAAACCCGTGGTTTTTTATTTATATCATAAAAAAACGAATTTATGATTAAGTACTACTTATGTGTACCCATATACCTACTAATTACAGTAATAAGAAAATAGATCGCAAATAATAAGACACGGTTCTATAATAGAATAAGTTCTATAATAGAATATAATCGCATGCGAACGTTTTACCGCCCTGACTTACAAAATTTAACTATGTGCAGAAATCGTAAAAAAACGTTTTAGATAATGAATGGGCATTGCAGTCTAATATTTCAAATGTCCAATAAAATGAATAAAGTGGGTCAAAAAATAAAACTATACAGCATAAATTTAGAAAAAAAAATTTAATTTTATGAGCAAGTAGTAGTTGTCATCATAATTTTATCATGAACAAAAGTAACGATGTCCCACCAAAAACATAAATGTGAAAATTGATAGCCAACTTCAATGTGTCTAAGCTCAATATGGTGTGATGGTCTGCTCCACGGACACAAGTATTAATATGTAAATGGGTGCCAAGTTCAGTAGACAATCCTGAAATTTATTTATTTATAAGATCATCTAATATTCTTTAGTCAAATAAAGCAAACAACTTAATAAAATCTACAGCACGTCGAAGTTTGACTTGACTAGTTTTTACTAGGAAATCAAATATTTATCAGAGTAGAATCTTACAATATTTTAAACAATGACTTGCAAATTGTGAATAAAATATAGATGATAAATTGTTTACCGAAGCATGTGAAAACTAGCCAAGTTAAACCTTGATGTGCTATAGATTTTATTGAGTTGTTTGCTTTCTTTTATTAAAGAATGTTAAATGATCTTATAAATAAATAAATTTCAGGATTGTCTACTGAACTTGGCATCCATTTACATATTAATACTTTTTTCTGTGGAGCAGACAATCACACCATATTGAGCTTAGACACATTGAAGTTGGCTATCAATTTTCATATTTATGTTTTTGGTGGGATCTAATTAAAACTGACAATTTATTATGGGTATTGGGTAAACTACAAGAATAGCCTAAAAGATTGTTGCACATCTCAACATCTTTTAAAATGTCCTATTTCCTTCATAAAATATAATAAAATTCTGCAAGTCATTGAACTCAATAAACCATCAATATATAGTTGGGAGGTTAGATATTAAGATTATTGTAAAATATTGTCATGTATAAAATTACACGAGGCATTCAATTAGGCAATTTCCTTTAGGCTTGTGTTTAATAGCATGACTCATAAACAAATATCTTTTATTCAATTATTGCTGCATTTCTGATGTGGTATCTATGGCTTGATTTATATGAATGGAATATTTCAAACTAATACATAATTGAAAGGTGAGCCAGAGCTAGACAATCTATAAATTTCTTATTGCCACAAATTAAACATATTCTAACATTCAAAAGCATAAAAGTATATGTAAAAAATCTTAAAAATTCTTTATCATTTACAGATTACAATGTATAATTCTCATTGTCACAAAAATATTATAACTTTAATCAACTTATATAAGTAAAGACAAGGATTGAATTGAAGATTAAATATTATTGTAAATTAGTCATTTATCGATGACTATGAAACTATTGTTTTAGAAATGCTAGTTCTAAAATGTCAAGAATGGTCCTTATTAAACTAATTAAAATATTGCAAATATTTTTACATTCCTCAATAGTTAAACTCCATAATAATATTATATTATAGTAAAATTAATTTTAACTACAAAGGCTGCTTAACTATGTCCATTCAGGAAGTAAATAACCAGTTGGTCTAGTTGTTAGTGAAATTCAAAGTTGAGCCATGGTTGTCAATTTGATTCTGAGTTTGATTTAGATTTTGTTTTAGCTTTGAAATATCAGATATATTGTTAAAATTCAATCTAACAATCCAATATAAGCGTTACTCAAATGAATATATTTTATGCTTCAGAATAGTAGCGTATTTTTCATACTTGGTCACAAAGAAAAAAATAAATGACCAAAGCTCAAGAGCATACTACGTAATTTCGAATTGTGGTACATTTATAGACGACAGTCATTACATCAATTGCCGAGATATAATCAAACAAACATAACCTTCAAACCATCTGTCAAATGATAGCATTTTATATTAGTATTTTTTCTTTGTAAACTTACCTCAAGCTCTTGGTTACGACATTTCTCCTGCAGTTCTTTCACAGTAGATTCTCTTCTAGAAATATCTTCGCTTACATCCTCAGCAACACCTTCAGATAACACTTCAGAAGCAAAATTTGTAATTTGCCCTTTCAGACTGTTTAAACTCTGGTTCAAATTAAGCCACGACATTTTATTTGTATATTAAAAGGCGGTCACATATCACAGGCAAATGCCAGTCAACAAAATATTATGGTGCATAGGATGTAAACAATAAATAAATTGCATTATTTTGCAATTGACAAGACTATGTCCAGTTGGCAAAACAAGTCCGATTTGACATTTCATAAAACGTTTCATTCGATGTTAACCCTATTTTTCAGCAATTATATTATTTTTGCTCTGTTAGCAACGAGATTCTCAAACATTCATTATTTAGTAATAAGTGATACAAAAACTCTTCTTAATCAGTTTAATAACCTTAATAAGATATTAATATTTCCTTGGAATGGCTATAACGAAATAACATTATTAACTTGCACAAAAAGTTCGTTAGATGAATAAGTAATACAAAGAATTAAATTACTGAGTAAATATACAGAAAACACTTTAGTACGTATAGCTTTAGAGTTCGGGGGACCTGGTCGATGTAATAGACCACGTTGATCATATGTTATAAGATGATTTAATTCTTCTATTTAAATAACATGCTCTGCGGATAAAAGAATTGGTATAGATATGCTCTCTACATATACTAATTATAAATATATTATATTTTATTATCCATTATCAATAGGTATTGTAAAATGTATGATCATTATTTCTATTTGCAACTTACACACCTATTCAGAACTAAAAGAGACGTAAAGTATCCATCAAGTTTTATTCTTTCACGCAAGAAAATTTTCTTCCATAGATAATCCATTTAATAAGCAATAATGTCCATTATTGGTTCCTAAATGTTGTTGTCGGTTGCATGTGTTTCCTAGAAAATACAATTGCCATCTCTAAGCAGTCATGATAGTAATCAATAGTATCAACCGTCATCGTAATTCTGTCATTCTTTTGCAGGATACATGTTGGAGTATGTGCAGGAACTACACGATCTAATTCCCTCAGACCCTCTTTTGTACCCAATCTCTGACCGTACGGTTGGTTATCATTATCACCTGCAGGGACGTAACTATACCGTTCGAGAGCAGTGGCAAATTCTTAGAATGGAGCCCTTCCTTAATGTAAAATTGAAATAATTTTATAGTTTTTTTCAATACATTACCACCCAAAGTATATACAAATGTTATTGCAGTAATAATAATTAATGAATAATATAGAAACCTTTTATTTAATGATCGTGTGTTCTAAACTGGGTGCTCTCTTTTTTCAAATGCGCACAAATTTTTATAAATATTTTAATCCCATAAGTAACTGCAATAAATTTCGAGTATTGTTCTAATCTGCTTAACCCTTCATAGAAATACAGGCGTTATATTGTATTATGTAACTTTAATGAATTATATGTAAAAGTAAGGTTTTTTAACTTTCTTTATTTTAAAAAGAAATAAATATGATAACCGTAGTTTTGTTCAAAAAACTTGAAAGATCACATATTTGAAAATTGGTGTTAGCTAGATTACATTGAAAAAAAATTACATCATAAAATTACGTTTTGATTGTAATCACTTCAAAAACTTTAATATTAATGTATTTTGTTCGAAAAAACAGGGCGACCTACTTTATGTATTTTTCAAATCCTGTTGTTTCATTTTAGCGGAACGGAAACAAGTATTATGAATCTAGGTTCTACATTTAAATAAAGGATTCAATATCGAATGTTCAAAATTTAAAATTTCAAACAGTTGAATAATTTTGTGCCATATCTTGCTTATAAATGTTATGAACACACAACTTTGTTATGAACGATTCAGGTAATAACAACATCGATACTCTGCTCGCAATAATTTTTCTACGATAATCACTTAGCGGTACAATTGTTGCATGGTAGGTACAGGGCATATTCGATGATCACCACTATTATTTTTATTTATGTGATGATAATGAAACGAATGTATTATATTTAGAAAGCTAAGAGATTTTTCATTTTCACACCTATAATGCCTGAAGGAGTAAGTATAGTGGTGTAGTAGACTTCCACGATCCAACTGGTAAATTCTACGTCTCCTCTTTGAAATAGGAGATAAACTTACTGCCACATACCAGGTACAATTCCAGACTACGAGCTACTACTAGGAGTTCTAACTTAGATAAGCCCGATAGGACCCGACGCGCGAATTGAACCTCTCGATTAACAGTCGCGTCTGTCATCACTTGATCAACGAGGCAGTAAACAAATTTTGTGGAGCCCATGAGCAGTAAAAACATACATGCGGTATAAATGCAACTTCTTACTGATTGTACATGGCTGGAGATTTATTTTTGTGTCGCTATGAAATAAATTGTTACCAAGTAGAAAGGATTTAATTAATGTAAGGAAACTAATTTGCTTCAAACGCCTGGAATCACGATGATATTCTCTCTTGCTTGGATATTCATTCAAGTAACGTAACCAGGATATTTATCCAAGCACTGGTTAATTGCGTGGTTAGCCCTAAATAAGTAATGGCATTGTCATTATCATATTAATTTTCCGTAAGAGTTGACATAACGTCGAAATAAAATAAGTCAGTTTTCTTAACATAGAATTTATTTAAAAATAATCTAGAACAATGTCTGTTACATTACATGTTATTTATTACTTATGTTAGCAACCTTTTCTCGTACGAGAAGATAATCTTCAATAACATAATATTTACACATTGTGCAAGTTACCTTACCTTATATAAAAATAATCAATAGAAAATCTAAAGCATAATAATATAATTATCGTTGACACGAATCCATAATTTGCACTATTTTGAATAATACGTCCAAAATTATATAATCTGTTTATTTTAAGACGCTCTATACATAAGGCGTATTATATTATATTTTTATAACGTTGAAATTGAATATTGGTAAGTCACGTTTGATTTCAAATGATCACTTTAAATCTTGAACAAACCGGAATCTAAAACCTATTTAGTAAATATTCGAATTATCGTGTAGTGTATCAATATTCATCTTTGATTTATTCCCATCATCCTATTATTTTTATATATAAAAGCCTTGACAAATTAAAGATAAAATATAGCATATACCCATATTTATGTATAGGCTATAGCAGTAGAAGTGGATGAAATTTTCTGAGCACACAAAGACATGAACACGATCAAGAGTGTAACTACTTTTTGGCAATAATAAGTGCATAGTTGACTCTCACACTTAAGGCGCCTACCACTTCGAGTATCTGTATACACCAATCACGGAGCACCGATCCATCCCATCACAGAGGGAACCGTTTATACAATCAACATGAAAACTGAAAAAATGTTGGGACTTATAAATTATCATGACCGCTCAGTATAACTCTTTATAAAGTTCATAACATATATATTCTCTCAGCTCTATATAATAAATTTTATAACCCTTCATAATTGTGGAGTTAAATGTTATTCCATATATATGTAGAATATGATTGTCTAATAAAATAGCAATTTATTTATTTGTTTATTACATGTCTTCCAAAAAACAGTTATGTTACTACATAGCATTATGTTCTATACTTATATGTGTTTTTAGTTCGCTTTTTGTCGCCATAACCATTTTACAAAGTCTACAACAGAATCTACCACCGTGGTATATTATCATATGACGCTTCATTCTATTCTCCGAATAAAAGGCTTGCCTGCAAACTTGGCAGATATGGGGTTTAGTACCTAAATGCCTTCTGACGTGAATCACCAAGTTCTTTCTACATTTAAATGACTTATTGCAAAATTCACACGACTCCTCTAAATATAAACTATGTACCCTCTTGTGGTTCTTTAAATCATATTCCGTGTAGAATAATCTATCGCACATGTCACAATTGTACGGCTTTATTTGAAGATGCACCTTATTCACATGTAGCGACAGTTCGTTTTCATTTGCACATTCTTTCTCACAGAAACTACACGTTTGAACTCTCCAATTTTTAATCATGTTCAGTTTAATCATATGCCGTTGTATGTGCATGTCGTAATGCTTTTGAGATGCGAAAAATTTGTCGCACAGCTGGCACTCCTTCGTTTTATGACTCTTCTCGTGCTTCTTCATCTTCTTCGTGTTGTTGAACATTCTACCGCACACTTTACAAGTGCTGTAACAGCTCTCTTTCATGAGGTGAATCATTTTAATATGTTCGTACACGTGAAACTTTGATTTGAACTGCATTCCACACAACGTGCAATCGATTTTAGAAACTGTGTGTTTCAACACATGTTTCTTAAGGAAATAATCCGATATGAAATGTTTGTTGCAGTATGGACAGGTGAATTTGCATTTATAAAACCGTCGATATGTCTTCCGCTTTTTCTTGAATGTTAAAAATTCACACACATCGTTCAGTGAATCGTCTTCAAGAGACATTAGAGGTTGATATCCATTGAGAAGTTTTTTATTCACGTATGTTTTAGTCACTTTCTTCGCCGGATTATCTATTTCATCTATGATATCATTAACGGTATTTTTAGTTACTGTTAAATCTTCATCGCCGTATTTAAATATATCGGATTTCGTGTCAATTTCTTCAAATTTCCCATCTTCTGATTCGTAAAATTTATAAGCATCTACAGATTTCATGTCGGACACATCCGATTTAGCTTCACTCTCTTCCTCGGAGCTAACGGAATCGATTCTAAACTCATCTTCCAGAACATCTACATCAAAATTGGTCTCGTCTGAATCATCGCCGAGTTCCGTGATCTTGGTGGCATCTGTAAGCTGTGGAAGTATCGTGTCTTGGGATATTTCAACCATAACGTTTTTATTAAAATCCCGTATCTCGTTCAGCTGGTCTAACATTACGGTCACACATGTAAGAAGTCTACTTCTGATATGTCTTATTTTGGTAATAAACACATACGTGGTGATGGCGTGTCCTAGACACTTGTCGCATATGTGTGTTCCTGTGTAGTTGTGTAAAGTCATCTGCAACAAAAAACAGAATTTTTTTTAAATTAAATTTAACAAGCATCTACTAAAATATATTAAGTATGGAAATACAGTAGAGATTTGCATTGGATATCAAACTATCCAAAACTGTATGTCTGTATTATATGGTATTGATCTCAATATATTTTACTTTGCAACCATTGTTTAGCCTCTGTGCATCATAGTTATCTAACTACAAGTGTACTTTGATGTACGGTCTGTATCTTAAGAGGCGATGAGTTCCGGAAATTTACAAGGAGTCGACATTATAAATAATGAAAAATGAAGATCTCTGAGCAACTTCCGGATCAAACGGCATTGATTTAAATTGGTCTGTGTTCATCGACTGAGGACTTATAATTTTCATAAACATTCTTTCTACTTCAGCAACACAGTGATGAATTGATATCAAACTTCAGATAAAAAGTTAAAACTAAATCCCTTATACATTAAGTGTCACAACGCTACAGTTTTGTCACTGTTAAAACAAATAGAGCTGTATTGTTAGTCTACTGTACTTATATATTTGTGTATAATGTGTTGTTGTTCAAGTGTTTTGTACTATAAAGTTATGGAAAGTAGGTTTACATACAAGGAATAGGTATTTCAAAAATATTACATATGCTAATTACTAATATTAATAAATCAAAAAGTAAATCCTTAAATATCCTCATATATATCAAGTAATGCAATATTTAAATAAAATACTATCATATAGAACTCGTTTATATTTGAAAAAAGAAAGGTAATATAAAGCACATACCTATTACATGTTACCATTCTGTTTTAAAATATTACAATTTTATACTAAATGTGAATATATTAGAAAGTCTAGTATTTGAAATGGCTACAATGCTCATTAATAAGCAATTGTTTTTCTTAAGGACATTATTACATATCTCGTATCACATCTTACTTTATTACTAGTTGTTTCTTATTCACTAGTATTTAGACTAGTCTGTGTTATAATAGAATCCAACCAGATGAATACCAATTTTGAACAAAATGGGCTTATTGATTTCAAAACAGAAAACAACATACAGATATGCAGCATTACTTTTGGTCCATAATAGTAACATAAATAGGAAAACATGTGCTGACAATAAATTCTTGAAAGTAATATTAATACATCATGCAAACACAATAGGCTCCTTTGATCATTAAAACATTGATTTATACCAGCTTTACATGAAATATATGGACTATTCAATAGCCATTATGAAATTAATATTATCACAAACAAAAAATGTCACCAACTACATAATAAATCTGAATCATCCTTATACATTTAAAAGTGTACACTTGTACTTTATAAAGTGAGGTTGAGGTGCTCAATTTCTGCAAACACACAAACTATCAATGAAAATCTACCATTATAGTGACCTGGTCACACTATTGACAATATTTTAAGCCAGCAGCACATTTATATTTTTAATAACAATAACAGTGTAACTTTAATAATGTTGACACTTTATGGTATGGATACTGTGGATCAAAATTCTTTGTAACACAAAAGAAACAACTATTTGTGTACATTCACCATACGCCTCAAAGGCCTCATAATTCGACGATTAGTCTGCATAGCATTATTTGAGCTTGAACCTATGGTGAATTGAAATTTGTTAGGATGTAAAAAGTGGCCACTATTAACAGTAATCATATTTGGCAAAACATTTCTATCATTTGTATGAATGGGTGTAGTAGAAAAATCTAATTGAAGATTCACTGGTTTTGGACGACAAGCATCATAAGAGACATCCATTAATTCATCTGTCAGTGATTTGTCAAACAAATTGTTCTGATGATCAAGAGATGGTATTTCTACATCCATAGGTATTACATCTTGATTAATTGGTGGGTTTGTATCTGAAGTATTCGCTGCAGGTGACTGTAAAAGTGGATCATTACATTTTGTTTGTAAATTAACTGTATTTTCATTATTCAACTCACATATTTCGAATCTAGTGTCACATATTGGTTCAGATATTTCATAAAGATGTTTGTTCAACCCGAAATTGTATCTCACTTTATTATTCAGTACACTTTTATCAAATTCACAACAGGAACATGTCTCTCTGTTTTTATCATTGTTAGTTAAGCATATATGACATTGCCATTTGCTTTTTTGGGTTGTGGAACATTTCATAGTCAACTTCCTTTTCCTTGTACTCACAATAGCATTGGATTTCAGTGATCCTTTCTCCATTTCCATATTACAATAAGTTGCCTCATGTTTAGCAATGTCACATGCTATTCCATTATTTATATCAACTGTAATGGTATTGTTATCAACTGTAATAGTTTCAGCATTAGGTTTAAGAATTCTCTTACAATAATTACATTTACCAACAGTGGTGAAGAGCCAGCAATATTGGCATTCTTTTTTACTATTGTTAATGGCTGGATATTTTTTTTGGTCTATATTAATAAGAACATTTGTAGAATTTTCAATGTTATTTAGACATGCCTGACATGAAGGTCGTTTAAAGATCCAACAGTTCTTACAAGATTCAAATGAATTTCCTAAAAGGTTTGCTTCTGCTACTCCAAAGATCTTATGGCTATAAATGATGTCTGTAGAAGAATTTTCCTGTTGGTTTTCTTCTGTAACTGTGTCTCCAAATTTCAAGTTAATGTTGATTTTGTCACCATTAAGTTTCGTTTGATTGAACTGTGTAGCAGTTACATTTTTATTTTTATCAATTTCAGTATCAGAAATTGTAAGATAGTTTGTTAATAGTAAATCGCCACTGACGACAGAAGGCCCTAACTCACTAACCATATATGGTTGGGATAGAATAAATATATAAAGTGTTTCAAATTCAATATTTCGAGTTGAAATTATTATAGGATCACAAAAATAGAAGCATATATTATCGTTGTGCTGTATTGTTGTAAGATTCTTCTTGCCTTTACAGTCCATCCTCTTTGTGATTGTCATAATCTTTGCTCTCATTGGAATGACCAACTCTTGATATTTGTATGATTTTCGCTAAAACCATGTACAATATCACTTTTATGGCCACAAAAATATGAGAACATTTATGTTTGATTGTACAAGCTTATTTTTAAAATTCAACTCCATATTGTTAAAAGCAGAATTGAATACTACACATGAATGACTTACATATAATATTTTCAATGTACATCTTAGTAGAAATATTGAATCCCATATATTTATACATAATTGTTCAATGTGTTTTTGTACATTGTTACATTCAGTGAAGTAGTTTTAGATAGTTAGATAAGTTCAATAGCTTACTGTGGATGCACAATGAAAATGTTAATTTGTTTCCATACTAAAAATAGGAGGTATTCTAAGAATAATTAATAAGAACATTAATTCACTCACCTCTGGAAATGTTGAAGAGACAATATCGCATATGGTTTTTTCATTATTTAGTCCTGGATAACCGCCATTCAGCTCAATTGTTTCATTCAAATGAATCATACATGAACCTTTTTCCAGACAAACAGCACATAACCGATTCATGCTTCTGTCTATAAGGTGCTTAAATGTTGTTTTGAACTTATGTTTTTCCATATGTCGTAAATGTTGACTGAGACTATAACTTGTGAAACCGCAGTCATTGCATTTGAAACTGGTACTTTCAGATTCTGGGTAAATATTGTCTTGTAAGTGTAATTCTTTAATGTGCTTTTTGTATTGGCGTTGTTTGACAAATGATTGGCCGCACAATCTGCAACTAAACCACATACTTTTTGGGTGTAAACTTTCATGATTAAGTAAGGATTCCACATTGGGTAGTATTTGCCAACATTTTGGACATTCCAATTCATTGATTTCCCTCCCATTTAGAGTACTTGTAGAACCTATGTTTATGATGTTAATGATAGGATCAGCATAATCCAAAACCTTCTTATGTTCTGTGTACAACACATTTGGGTTTGGGTTTGCTTTTTGCCTCCCTCGTTTTTTCCCCCTCTCTATGGGATCTAACTTTTCAAATTTATCATGGATATCTTCGAAACAATTTCGCAATGCACGTTCTGATCTCTCACATTGCTGGGAAAATAAATATGAACTGATAGCACTTTCCACACATCTGGAGCATATTTTGCTGGGAAAATTCGGGTCATCTGCTGCCTGGAATTGACAACATATATGTTTAATGTTGTTACTTAATAAAGATTTAGCAAAACTATATAACAGAAGTACAAAAATAATAATTAATTATTATAATAGTAATAAATTTAATTTCATTATACATTAAATAGAGATACAATTTAGGTCCAAATGAGTCTAATGACACAGCCTAATGCTGAAATATGACATTCACAGTATATATACATTCAATGAACATGTAAATGATTAGTGCCTGTATATTGAACATATTTTTGAAAAACTACTATTAGAGGTAGGTCTGTTTGCCAATAAGGCCTACCTGCCTCATTGGTCGAGTAGTTGGAAGCATGACTACTGATTGAGAGGACCTGGCTTCAAATTGCAAGTTAGGTACAAAAGGATTCTTCTTACTTAGATTTTTTAGTAGAAATTCTGGTAGTGTCATGGTGTCTTGATCGGTACCCAGTGTATGACAAAAGGCTCACTACCTATTCCATGGAACATAAACAACTGGTGAAATGTAGCAGTGTACTGCACCTGTAATCCCCTTTGGGGATTACAGGTGGCATGTTACATTGCATAGAATTATTAAAGCTAGCCCAGTTAACAACCTATGTTGAATAAAGATCATCAAGATTATCTACAAGATTAGTAGTTTGACTGCAATTTCTACCTACTGAAATGATATGTCAAGTAATATTTTCTAATCCATATTCCATACACCCAGAATCTGTCCTCTGTACTATAGAACATTTCAATGATTCACCTGGTAAATTCTATTGGCCATCATGTAATAGGCAGTGAACCTATTGCCATGTACCAAATAGTTAAAGTTACGAACATCTGATAGTACCCAACCCAGACATCAAACTCAGGACTCTTAATCAGCAATCACACTTCCGACTATTTTACCAACGAGGCAGTGAAGCAATTGTTATTATAACAATTTTTGTTTTGATCTGGAGGTTTTGTTTCTTAGCTATTAGTAATACAGTTTGTAACTTTAATTAGCACTTACTGTTAGTCAAATGATTAGAGTGAACTTATGTTCACATCTCATTTTTATAAATGACTCAGAGTATACCATGAGTACAAAAACAGGTAATTGAGGTGTTTGTTTCCCTACTGTTACCAAAGACATGACCAGAGGACTGTTTTCAAGTTATGTGTGTAGATAAACATTGTAAGAATGTGTAGATTTTATTGTCAATCTCTACAGAAATTGTTCTTCTTATGTTTGTAACTGTGCCATCCAATGGTAGCCAATAGCCATCAAAATGTTAGTAGTCCCTATCACCTGACATGCAATTCCAAATGTTTAAGGACCAAGTTATAATACACTTAGCCAAACATTGTTTAACAAAAAACGGCTCACCTGAAAAGGGTGGACGCAGGCGAACATATCCCTCAGAGTAACCTTAAATATAGCCCCTTTACGCGCCACCTCGAATATTTCATCCGGCTCTGATAATTGGGACGTTACGTTTAGGCAATATCGGCAAACTCTGTATTTCAAAGAACCTTCTAGTAAAAATTTAACTGCGCTCTTCGTTGTCAATGGCTCAAAATCCTCATTTTTAACGAGTTTAAATTTAGGACGAGTTTCGTATATATTATGCGCATTTCGGGAGGATTTTACCGCCTTTACACTAAACAAGTGTTCATCCATTTTTATATAATTAAAACACAAGCCATAGGTTACTGTATATACAGAGACAATAAATAGTCAAAATTACACTGGTTCTAAACAAATAGAATTACATAAATATTACACAAAACAATATGAAGTACATAATCAACTAGCTTATATTTCACACGTCAAAGCCTATCCAAGCAATGCGATGGCGGACGGAAGTTGACTTTGACATTTTCTAATGACGCGACCATAGATTGCTTATAGTCCAATGAACAGAAATACTTTACAAGAATTGTGAATATATTCGTATGTTAATTATAATTACATAGTATACCATGTTACTATTTTATACTTCTGATTTATAAACAAACAAAAAATCTTACGTATACGAGTTTAATTAAAGAGTATGAGATGCAATGAAACAAATTGTTCAGTCGGAAGTGAAATGATTTACTGAATTCTCATATTTTAATATAAGGTGTTCAATAACGTATTAATAAAACATAGGCACAAATGATTACAGAGTTTTATTTTTACTTAAAACCTTTTTGTTATTTTTCATAACTAAACATCGTCAAATTGTTTATTATATCAGGTCGAACGATGTAATAAGTACCTATATTGATCATACAACAGTACGGATTGTTACGGAATCGCCAGCTAGTTTTAATGTTTGATTTGGTAACGTTGTAATATTGCTACAGAAGTAGTTCGTTGGATTTTAAAATAAACTTCTAACTCATTTGTGTTATCTCTAATCTAATGGATTTGTTAAAGCTTTTATTTGACTCTGAGAGGTATAAGGATACTTGTTTTCTCTGTTTTAAGTGCGATAAAAATAATTCAGGTATTCATTCCATACTCGAAATTAGCCACGAATATTGTAATATCTCTCTGTCATTAGCTAATATACTTAAAAGTTTATTTACATTTCAAGTAAGTAAATCTCATTAACGTATAAGTATTAACTACATTATTTTTGATAATTTTTTTAAATATTGATAATTCTGTAATAATGATACTAATGATTTATCTATGTGCATAATTTGGTATCAGTGATGTTTTAAAATGTCTGTAAATTATAGTTAGTTATAAATAGTTTATAGTTTTCTAAATTTATTATTTTTCAGGACTTTCTTTTCAGGCAAGTTTGCAATGACTGTCTGGACTTAATATGTAACTTGTACACCCTTACGCATAAAAGGAAAATTAAAATGCTGTTACTGAACAATATTCTAAATCAGCTAGAAAGAAGAACTGACGAAATTTGTATAATACCCGATAGCAATAAGACAGTTTTCTTAAATTTGGAACTACCCACTGTTTTAAAAGCCTTTAATAATAAGTCTGGATGCAACAAAGATGAGGAAAATTTTAATGTTAACACTTCTTACAAATATGAAGAAGATAATAAAATAATTGTGAAAATATGTCCACATTGCTCTGTAGCATTCCGAAATTTAGATCAATTTAAATCGCATATGAGGAACATGCATACAACAAAACTACGAAGAAAACGTATTTACTACAATTGCAATGATTGCAACTATAAAACACTCAGTAAAACAACATTGCAAGGTCATCTCAATAAAAATCATTTAAACACAAGGCCTCACATATGCCCAGTGTGCTCTAAATCTTTTTATAATAAGAGTAACTTAAATGAACACTTAAGAATTCATGACAACCAAAGAAATGAAATCTGTGAAATATGTGGGTACACCTTTTTACACAAAAAGAATTTGCTTGAGCACTTAAGGTTACATTCAGACATTAGACCATATCAATGTGATGTTTGCTGTAAGAAGTTTGTGACTTCTGGTCGTCGATCTGATCATATTAAGCGCAGCCACATGGAAAAGTCTGAATGTTGTGGTATTTGTAATAAGAAGTACAGCTTGAAGAAAGAGTTAACACGACACATGAATAATGTCCACTCAATAAATGTGTAATAAAAGTAAATACGAAATTATTACGTATTATGTGCTATTGAAGCTAATTTTGAAGAATTCCGAAGGCTATATGTTCTGCATTTTCTCTAATTATAATAATAATAATTGACCCATTTGTTATTCCACTGTTGGAACATGGGTCTCCTTTCATGTTGAGAGGGTTAAGGTCATATTCTGCCATGCTGGCCAAGTGTGGGTTAGCAGACTTCACACACCTTAGATTTTTTTTATAAATTCTAAGGTTTACAGGTTTCCTCACGATGTTTTCCATCACCATTAGCAAGTGATATTTAAACTTAAAACACACTTTTTGTAAACAGGTGTGTGCCATGGATTTGAACCCAATACCCTTGGAGCGAGAGACTGAATTCTTAACTACTAGGCTATCAGTGCTTTAAATTATAACACCCTTATACTTTATCACTCTCAATAAAAACCAGAAAATCTATCTCTGCCGAGTTCACACTGTGTATCTAACAATAACAAATTGTCATCAGGTTTTGAGGATTTCTTTTTAAAATCGATAAATTTAATTATGGCAAGATGATTGGAGGACTTGGTAATCATTTATGTCCATATCATTGGACCAAGCAATTTCGAAGGTTTTACCTTAAGATAAATTGGTATCTCAAAGACTGATAAATTAAGGAAATTATGAATATAATAGTGTATGAATTTACATATTTCATATTTGAAATTTAAACTTCATACATTAGTATTACTGTATATATTCAGTGATACAGATGTACTTTGATACTGTATATAATGTTTACTGTTCTGTTTGGCAATACTGTAGTTTAGCTGTGCAATTAATAACAGTACTAAAGTTAAGTAACAAGGAAAATATGTTTACATGCATAATGTAATATACATAATGTATAATTCATGCCTTGTTGGTCAAGTGGATGCAAGTGTGACTGCCGATAGGAAGGTCCTGGGTTCAAATTCTGGGTCGGGGTACTATTCAATTTTTCTTATAGAGAAATTCTTGTAGTGACTTGGAGTTTGGATCTGTGCCTGGTGAATAGCAATAGGCTCACCGCTTATTCCAGGGGTCATAAACATAACTGGTGAAATGTGGGAGTATACTACACTCCCTTGCCTACCTCTTCAGGGATTACAGGCGTGATGTGACATTATATAATTCATTATTTTGAATCACTCATTGTTTTTCAAACAGATGAATGTCACTTTTTTTTCTCTTGCTTTGAGCACTAGTGGTGTGCTATTAGAGAGGCCTAAGTTCAGCAGTGGACTGGAGTAGGCTGATGATGATGATAACCTATTTTACATGTGGGCTGCTAATCTTCTGGTTGCTTATTAGTTTGTAAATTTGCAGCTTCCATTCATGACTTTTTTCAAAACTGGGTGTATACAATGTAAATAAAGCAGCAAAAAATATATTCATATATTGTTTTATTACAAAAATAAGGTACAAAAGGACATGGGCAGTTTGTAAGACGGGAAATTAATGTTATTACTATAATTCTTAATCTTATAACAAATACACTAATTTAAAGGCAGTGCAAATGAGTATTGCATGTTTCTTATTATTTTTATGCTACAATTAAAATTAAAAAACCAAATAGGTTTATTGGAAGGACATGTACTTTCGGAAAAATGAAAATTTCTTAATTTGTCCAGAATTATAAATATTTATAATGATCTCTACATTTGTAACATTTCTCAATTTGTATATTATTTGTTTGGCTGCACCCATGTGGGTATGTAATGTGCAAATTCAGTTTTACATGTACATACATAGTTCTGAATAAATACTTTGTCTGTTTTAATTTTAAGTCCACAATATTCGATCAGAACATTGGTTACTGCAATGTAAAAACTTAACCAAACAAAGGTGAATGTTAGCCTTGAGAATTCATAAGACTCAAAATTACACTTGTTCTTATCCATGGTCACTATGGAATAAAATTGTAGCTGAATTTTCTTTAGTACTATGAATTAAAGGCCCTACCTATGTACTATTAAGTTATGTATTTATGTATATTAGTGATACACAAAATGTGTAACTTTACAATAATTTTTAAATTTAATTGGTAACTTAATTGGTAACTAAGTATACAAATAATACTTAATCTGTTGAATTGTAATGTAATGTTGTAATTATACGCAGTTGATCAACGACTCAATCGCCATTTAATTTTAATTTTAGATGTGAATAGATGACATTAGAAGAATACAGTTAATGTTATTGATAATAGGGGAATTAGAAGTCTCCGAAACCGGCGTGCATGTATAAAGAGAGTGACGATCGTGGAAAAAGCACGGTAGGTCTATAAGGATAGAGATATTTGGCAATCCGTACTTTTTGCCTAGACCGTTAGAGTAATGGCGTGCTACAATTTATGCACTTATGTATTGGTTAGAGAATAAATATTTTCTAGTACCTGGCATCAATTATCCAAATTCGGTGCAAATTAGAACTTACACTCAGTAGTGGCAAGTACATTTTAAAATGTAGCAGTTATAAATTGACTGCCTCGTTGGTCGAGTGGTTGAAAGCGTGACTGCCTCATTGGTCGAGTGGTTGAAAGCGTGACTGCCCATCGGGACGACCTGGGTTCAAATTCTGAGTCGGGTACTATTGGATTTTTCTAATTTAGAATTTCTAGTAGTCACTCGGAGTCTGGGTCTGTGCCCGGTGTATGCCAATAGGCTCACCACCTATTCCATGGGACGTATAAATAAGTGGTGAAGGGTGGGAGTGTACTGCACTCCTCTGCCTACACCTTCGGGAATTACAGGCGTAATTTTACATCAGTTATAAATTATACCAGTATTACTTCAAATGTCATCGCAATAAACCTTTTAATGCAATTTTTATGCTTAAATGAAATAAATATGCCAAAATGACCAATGAGCACTTATATTTACAATTTTCTCGGAAATGAGTATATTTTTCAACATTTTTACACTTTGAAACATCCACCTCATATTTATATACAAATCAGATCACAGGTCATTTGCACTTAGTATTGGTAGCCGCCGCCCTGACTGGGAGGCCTGTATGATTGGCCGCCTGTCGAGGGACCGTTTCCATATCCACCGGTGGGTTGGTCAGGATACCGCGCTTCACCTTCATATGACACCTAGGAACGTAATAAAAATTAGCAAAAATTATAATAATTTAGTAATACTTCAGCGAGAACTTATACACACATAAACATGCAGCTAAATTTTACCAATATAGTTCTCGTCTAGTCAAAGTGGTAAGTAAAGATACTTTCCATCCCTAATTTCCTTATCTTACTTTGGTATATTATCGTTAGAGTATTGGACGTACCTCAGCGTTGAATCCATTTTTCCAATCGGCTGTGTACTTGACAATTTGCGTACGTCCGTCTGGCAACGCGACGCGATATTCGCCGCGGGTGAGATCGCCGTCGGAGATAGCGTTGTGGCTGTAATCGTTTCCGTCTTCGTTCACTGTGTATGCGAAGTCGAAAGGCATACCGGGCTCGTGGTGGTGGTGGTGGTGGTGATGCTCGTCAGGGTTATGGGGGGGCTCATGAGGGTGGTGATGCTGAAACATACAGTGGCGTTTTAGTATTCCTTGGGGAAACGATAGGGAGCAACTGTTACATTATGTAAAAAATAATAGTTTTTAAAACGAATCTTTAGGATCGTTGTGAATTTAAACGCCATTAAACAAAAAAGTGACAGTAAGAGTCTCGAGGGTCAGGGCAAAAAGACCGTAAGCGCTGTACAGAATTGCAATGGATGACACCAAATCACTGATTACATGATTGTTATCTACACAATTGATGGTACTTTTGTATGTTAAACTTAACTATACTACATAAGAACATCTTTCTGCTCTCAGAAAACACTGGCTAATACCGGCTCAAATAATTCTTAGCGTTCTCGCGTTCTTAGTGTTCGCGTAGGCGTGTGTAGTACAGTTCCGCGACCCACCGGGTAAATTCTATGTCCCGTTAAGGAGTAGGGAATGAGCCTATTGTCATATATTATTTTTTATAAATCCGACTTCGAGTTACTACTAGAAATTCTAAGTTAAAAGAATCCGATAGTAGGTAACCTATACGGTATTGAACCCAGAACCTCTCGATCAGCAGTCGCACTTGCTAGATCTTTATCAATGGGTTTAAGTTTGAAATTTAAAATCTAGCCATCCATCTTTTCTCAAGTTATTGTTATCATCATCATCGTCAACCATTTCATCGTTTCATTAATGGATCGTAGTGTTCCATCATAATTAGAAACATTAACTTTATGCAAACTTCGTGTCAAATATCACGCTGGCCAAATGCCGGTTGCTTAACTTAACATAAGTTAATAAAATATATAATGGAAAACTGTAACTTGTACAGTATTCCTTGCCATATTTTGCGTTTGTGCCTACACAATAAAAACCATCTTAATGTATGGGTCACATACATGTGCCTAGGTATAAACTTGATGATATAGTCTATGGTTAGCCGCTCATATAAACCATAGACCTCGGAATTTATAGGATGAGCGCACGAACCGTGAATAATAATAGGTATACCTATTTCCTCCTTACAGTATGATGGAAGGTTTAAAAATATACTTATTTCGCGTGTACTCGTTATGTGCTTAAAAATGATTGACACTATAACTTTATGGGCGATTCAATAGGAATGTTTATTACCAATGTTTGCTGTTTCTATATTTTATAGTTTACATAAAATTTCATTCTCATTGTGACCTTGCCTTTCGCAATTTTATAAATTCAATAGATGTAACATGTGCGATTTGTAATAAAGGTTTCTAATAGAAAAATGGGACAAAGGGTTTATTCGCTTGAAGCTATTATTTATGTGTCGGTAATATTTTTTTGTATATTACGTAATAATGTTATTTAATTTCCAAAAACTTCAAAGTTATTTTTCAACTCAATTATTTTGGTAAATTATATTGGGTATTTGGGTACTCACAAACAGCGTTTCTACGTACGATTTTTTAGTGCAATAATTATGTAACATTTTAATGTTAATATAGGTATGTAATAAAATTGCCTAATTAAAGAACACATTGATATTCTATGTAAAAATAACAATATGAATCCTTTTATTACGTAAAATGTATTAAAACACAAATTTTCATTGATATTTTTTAAATTACAGTTACAAATTCGTCTAGCTACATCGGATGTCCACGAAGATATCTTCTAAATACAATAGCTTTACTGTATATCTGTTAATGACTATCATATCATCATTTAATCTATAAGAAATCTACAGTAGTGTAGTTTTAGTATATGACATATAACAAAATAGGGAATATATATACTTCTATAATTATTTATCTATCCACAGATCATGATAATACCCATATATTGTGGAACACGACTTGATTCGCGACTAGGTGAGATTCACTTGCGCTTATTTACGCATAGCTGCTCACATGTCACTGTTGGCAGTTACAATGCAGTTCTGTCAACTGAACAAAAACTGCATCCGAACTGTAATCTTGTAACTGCAGCACAGGTTTATTCTAGACCGTGTGAGCAGACTTTTATCATCAAATTTAAAATATGCAAGTAGGAAATAAAATTTGGAAGCAATTTTTTTTTTAGAAAAGAAGTTAACGAACTTGGCTATAGGTAAGTGAAACGTCATATCTATTTCATTCAATTAGTAGGTAATTTTTTTTGTTTTATGACAATTCGTTTGTTCAGTGGTTGTTCATCGTATAATTTTGTAAAATGTGTAGTTAAACTCACTGGCTAAGCAATTTCTTTGTAATGTGAGCATCCGTCTGTTTTCTCCTGTTCTCACACCTACTGGGTTAGCTGGAAGAGATCTCTCGCAGCGATAAGCCCGGCTTTGTATTTATAATTCTTCTGCGTAACATTACTGTAATACTTGTGTACTGTAATACTTGTGTACTGTAATACTTGTGTACTGTAATACTTGTGTACTGTAATACTTGTGTGTATATTTACTTTTTTGTACAGAATATGGGGACCGATTATCCAGTAAGTTTCAATTATATTCACATTCTCCTGCTCCTTTCAATATGAAAATTAATGAGATTTTGGAATACTTCGCACAAGGGCATTTCAATCCAAACTGGATAGAATTTGTGGTCCTTAACCAATTCCCTAACTAGGAGTAGCTACGTAGATATTTACTTATATATCAGGTATGCCTACGACTTTCTGTGTCTGATTTTTGGTCTGGAACCCATTCCCTAATTGCGAGTAGCCACGTATTTACTTATATATCGGTTGTGCCTGCGACTTTGTTCGCGTGTGTTTATTGCATTTTATGGTTTCTAATTTTTTATATATTTACACTTTTTTCGAATAAAATTATTATATTAACACTTTTTTTTTTTTAAATAAAAATAGCCTCAGTTAGTCCTTATAACATCAGCTATATGATAATAAAAATTCCGTCGAAATCAGCTCATCCATTTGGGAGATCATAGGGAATAATGAGATGGGTAGACAGATAGACATAAATCAAAATTGCGTTTTTATTATATGTATCTTTTTTTCATGTGCTTATTAAAGATATATTATTTTGATATTACAAACAGACACACAAGTAACTATTTAGTAAGTTCCTGTATAGTTTTTTGTCATTACACGCCTCCACCGCGCTTGAATATGTCAGTTACACAAAAATACTGTTGTTACGTAATTAAAACTATTAATATTTACAGGTTTTGAACACGGCAAGTATCTTCATCTATATGTTAAAAAAGTACGAAACTTGTTTCCAGGCTTATTAATAATGATATGGGTGTTTCAACTCAATATTACATACATACATACATATCTTCACGCCAAGTCCCTTACGGGGTAGGCAGAGAGCACGGAGTGCCAAATATCCCTA